>ML278170.1:1307-29211 GCA_005239495.1 Nicotiana undulata
TCTCCCTCATTTAATACCCCTTGTTTGGTTTTATGAGTTGTTGAGTTGAGGCTCTTACCATTTGCTTGTTTTCCTCCTTCATTTACTACACCTTGTTTAGCTATAAGAGTTGTTGAGTTAAGACTCTTACCATGTGTATGTTAATTCCCTTTATGACCTTTGTTTCCTTTATCTTTTGTAGGAGATTTGAAGGTTGGTTCTGCTACATTCAACCTGGATTCAGTATGTACTTGCTTCTGTACATTGGCCTCCTCTGCTAATATTATTTGATTGTTTTTTCCTGTTCATGTGCATTGTCATCCTCCAGTAGTGAAAATTGGTTTGTAATAGTAAGCCTCTGAGGCACAGTAGTTGCCTGGTTATTAGCTGGTACTAGTTCTTTGCCAGTATTTTCCTTTGCTTTAGCTTGGTTTCCCCTATGCATGTTTCTGTTATCCCTAACCTCTTTCCACTTTTGGTGTGGATTTCCCACTACTTTCCCACTTGATAGAATCATTATAGGGCCATTGTTGTTGTTACTAGCATTGTGAGGCTCGACCTCCTTACCCTTTGTATTTTCAGTAGCTGGTGCATTATTGGCCATGAGTTCTGGATGTAGTTTCCAGCACTCCAACATGTCATGGCCCTGTAATTTACATTCCTTGCAATATTTAGGTAGGTAGTCGTATTTGATGTTGATCCATTCTGTTCTGATTTCTTGTGTGATGTCATGTCTTATATTCATCCTGATCTTCTTTGGGAGGTCAGCTAGTAGGTCAACTAACACTTTCACACGAGCACAACTTGGTCTAGTCTTGTTAACAGTGGCTAGATCTAAGTGTAAAGGTTTACCCACTGCTGATGCTAATGAAAAAAGTACCTCTTTAACAAAAAAGGTAGGTAATAGGTTTGGAAAAGAAATCCAGGCCATTACTTTTTATGTTTCTTCTCCAGGTTTAAATTTAGAATCATATATCAATGTCATCATCTGAAATTCTTTACTATGCTTAGCCTTTATGTAATAGACTATCTTTGATGTAAATTCGATAAAATCTTGCCACAAAGATAGTATTATCAATAAGTGACGATCACGTAGGTAACCAATGTTGCATTCACCTTTAATTCCGCATTGAATTGGAATAATCCTACGTAATTCACTTAGTTCAGGCCAACCATATGAAAACTTACATACGACTGCATATTGCAAACCTTCCAACATTTCATACGATCAACTTCTGATTCCATGAATTCAATTAATGGTTCACATTGTAAAAAAGAGGCACGCCTAATTGGAATAGGATCCACAGCACCAACTCGTTCATTAATAGTAGCAATTTTAGACGCAGGTTTAACTGCTTTTGCATAATCCATGGTTTGTATGGGTTCTTTTTGGTTCGCTGGGGGCTGGGTTATGTGGGGTGGGGTCGCAGTGGTCAGCCCAGCCACTGGTGGTGGCTGACCGCCGGAGGTGGTGGCCATTATTGGCCAGAAAATCAAAAAAACTGTAACTTTCTCTCTCTAACGAAATTCTAGAGAGAAGGCAGAGCACCAGCGTTTTTGCGTGCCCTAAGATGAGAGATTTTTCTGTGTAGGGTAGGGTTTATTTTGTGTGGTTGGGGTAAAAAAATAATATAAAATTAAAAAAAAACAAAAAAAAACAAAATTTTTACCTGGTGTTGAGACGGTACTAGCGCGATCACGCTAGTGGAGGCAGAAGAAAAGTCTACTAGCGCGACCACTAGCGCGATTGCGCTAGTTGAGAGGAACTGGGGAAGAATGAAACTCGATTAGCGCGACCACTAGCGCTAGCACTAGCGCGGTCGCGCTACCCCAGGCCTCAACACACCTCATTTTTTTTTACTTATTCCTTGGGTGGCTTATGTCCACCCTTGTCCGCGTACACATGCAAATGTTAGTACTTACATTATAAACACTACATGTTGGGTTTCCTCCCAACCAGCGCCTTAGTTAATGTCGTGGCACGAAAGTTACAACAAATCAATGGGTTGCCTCCCATAAAGCGCCTGATTTAACGTCGCGACACGACACAGAATGAGCGCAATTAAGGCTCGCTTGACCTCTGAGGTTCACCAAGATGCACCACAGACACTTCCTTGTTCTCGTCCATCCCCACATACAGTTTTAATCTCTGCCCATTAACTTTGAAGGTGTTGGACCCATCTTCAGAAACAATCTCTACAGCACCAGAGGGGAACACTTCGACCACTCCAAATGGTCCAGGCCATCGGGACTTGAGCTTACCCAAAAATAATCTCAATCTTGAGTTACAGAGAAATACTTTATCTCCGGGTTTGAAGTTGCGTTCCACAATGTTCTTGTCATGTAACCTTTTCATCCTTTCTTTATATAGCCTCGTGATTTCAAATGCCAGATACCTGAATTCTTCAAACTCATGCAGCTCAGTGACTCGACTTGTGCCCGCAGCATCAAGATCCATGTTCAACTGTTTTGGTGCCCACCAAGCTCGATGTTCCAATTCTACCGGCAGGTGACATGCCTTTCTAAACATCAAATTGTATGGCGACATACCAATTGGCGTTTTGAATGTAGTCCTGTAGGCCTAGAGTGCGTCATCAAGCTTTTTCACCCAATTAGTTCTTGTGGCGTTCACCGTTTTTGTTAACACACTCTTGATTTCTCGATTTGATACCTCAACCTGCCCACTCGTCTGAGGGTGATAAGGGGTAGCCACCTTGTGGTGCACATCATACTTAGCTAACAGTTTTTCAAAGACACGATTGCAGAAGTGGGTGCCTCTGCCACTGATGATGGCCCTTGGAATCCCAAAACGGGTGAATATGTTTTTCTTCAAGAACCCCACCACCACTCTTGCATCATTGGTGGGGAGCGCTGCAGCTTCCACCCATTTGGACACGTAGTCTACAGCAATAAGTATGTACTTATTGCCATAGGAAATGACAAAGGGACCCATGAAGTCAATCCCCCAAACATCAAACACTTCTACTTCTTGTATTGGGTTCATGGGCATCTCATGGCGACGAGATATGTTTCCCGTCCTTAGACACTCATTACAGCCTTTCACCCATTGTGAGCATCTTTGAACACAGCTAGCCAGTAGAATCCGGCCTCTAGAACCTTAGCTGTTGTTTGAACTCCTCCAAAATGCCCTCCATACGCTGAAGCGTGACAAGCCTGCAAAACAGAAAATTGCTCTATATCGGGGACGCATCTCCGGATCATATTATCAATACAAATTCTAAACAAGTTAGGTTCATCCCAATAATAATTGCGGCAATCACGATAAAACCTTTTCTTTTGGACAGATGAGAGTTCATAGGGCTCAACACCACTAGCCAGGTAGTTTGCAATGTCTGCATACCATGGCACATCTTCCATGCTTGCGGCGAGTAGCTGCTCGTCTGGAAAGGTTTCCAGAATATCCTCTGCTTTCACTGCATTTTCAGCACCTTCAAGTCGCGACAGGTGGTCTGCGACTTGGTTCTCCGTGCCTTTGTGGTCACGAATCTCTAGATCGAATTCTTGCAGTAGAAGCGCCCAACGAATTAGGCGCGGATTGGATTCTTTCTTCTCAATAAAATACCCGAGGGCAACATGATCAGTGTACACAATCACCTTCGAGTCGATCAGGTATGATCTGAACTTATCGAAGGCGAACGCTACTGCCAGCATCTCTTTTTCGATCACTCTGTAGTTCAGCTGAGCCCCACTCAATGTCCTACTTGCATAGTAGATAGGGTGCATTATCTTTTACTTACGCTGTCCTAATACTGCTCCCACTGCGTAGTCACTGGCATCGCACATGAGCTCGAATGGTTGCTCCCAGTCGGGGGAAACAATGATTGGGGCCGTGACTAGCCTCTTTTTTCAACTCCTCGAAAGCCACCGTGAAATCATTAGAAAACACAAAAGGGTTATCTTTTTCAAGCAACTTACATAGAGGGTTGGCTATTTTGGAGAAATCTCTGATGAATCGCCGGTAGAACTCGGCATGCCCAAAGAAGCTCCTCATAGATTTAACTGATGTGGGCGGTGGAAGCTTTTCAATCACACCTACTTTGGCGCGATCCACCTCAATTACTTTTCTCGACACCCAGTGCCCCAAGACGATCCCCTCTTGTACCATGAAATGACACTTCTCCCAATTAAGCACAAGGTTCATCTCAATACACCGCTTCAGCACTCTGGTCAGATTTGCTAGGCATTCATCAAATGAATTTCCCACCACTGAGAAGTCATCCATGAACACTTCCATGATATCCTCGACCATGTCGGTGAATATGGCCATCATGCACCTTTGAAATGTGGCAGGTGCATTGCATAAGCCAAAGGACATCCTTCTGAATGCAAATATCCCATAGGGACATGTGAAAGAAGTCTTTTCCCTGTCTTCTAGGGCAATGGAAATTTGATTGTACCATGAGTATCCATCCAGGAAACAAAAGTGAGACCTCCCTACTAGTCTGTTGAGAATTTGATCGATGAAGGGAAGTGGGAAGTGATCTTTCCGGGTGGCAAGATTTAACTTTCTATAGTCCATGCAAATTCTCCAGCCAGTGACGGTTCTTGTCGATATTAGCTCATTATTGTCATTCTTCACAATCGTCATGCCACCTTTTTTTGGAACACATTGCACTGGGCTAACCCAGTTGCTGTCAGAGATGGGGAAAATGATTCCCGCATGTAACCACTTGATAATTTCTTTCTTCACCACTTCCTTCATGTTTGGGTTCAGTCACCTTTGGTGTTCCCTGGAAGGTTTGCGACCATCTTCCAAGAGAAGTTTGTGCATACAGTATGCCGGGCTGATCCCTTTTATGTCTGCCATGGTCCACCCAATGGCAGTCTTGCACTCAGTGAGTACCTGTAAGAGCCGTTTTGCCTGCACATCTAGCAAACTGGATGAGATAATAATAGGTAAAGTAGAATTAGGTCCAAGAAATGCATACCTGAGATGGGCTGGCAATGGCTTCAACTCCAGCTTGGGTGGCTCTTCAACAGATGGCTTGGCTGGCGAAGTCTCTCTCTTTTCTAAGTGTAATGGCTCAAATTCGAGTGACCTCGGCCAGGCCCCTTTTCCTTCAAGTGCTAACACAATTCTTCCAATTCTTCCCCAATTACCTCACCCAAATTCATCAAACATGCAGCAAGGGGGTCCTCAATAGTTAAGGACGCATCATCTTGCTCCACTATCACATCCACAACATCAATAAGAGAACAATTGACGAATTCACTCGGTCGCCTCATGGATTTCTGCACATTGAATGTGATTTCTTCATCGTTTAGCCTCATATTGAGCTCCCCAGTTTCACAATCAATGAGGGATCTTCTACGTCCATGAATGTCCTTCCCAAAAGTATGTGAATCTCCTCATCCACTCTGCAATCCAGTATAACAAAATCAGCGGGGAACACAAACTTCCCCACCTGCACCAATACATCATCCAGAATGCCTGAGGGTCTTTTTACCGTCCTGTCTGCCAGCTACAATAACATGGAAGTCGGTCTGTCTCTACTAATCCCCAATCTCTTATAAATGGCCAAAGCCATAAGATTAATACTGGGCCCCAAATCACAAAGTGCCTTTGCAAAGGCAAAATTTCCAATGGTGCAGGGAATGGTAAAACTCCCTGGATCAGATAACTTCTCAGCAATCGGTCTGGTTACCACAACACTGCATGTTTGAGTGAGGGTCACTGTGGCTAAGTCTTGGAAATCGAATTTTTGGGACATCAAGTCCTTCATCATTTTCGTATATCCAGGCATTTCCTTCAAAGCATCAATCAAAGGAATGTTTACCTGTATCTGTTTCAACATATCCAAGAACTTTTTATACTGTTCATGCTTCTGGTATTTGGCCAGCCTCTGTGGGAATGGTGCTGGTGGTCTCTTCTTCCCAGTGATTCGGGATTTTTCTTTGTCATCCACCACCTCAGCTACTGGTTCCTGGGCTATCTCAACTTCCTTCTCAGCTTCATTCTGCGCACTGGGTTCTCCTTCAGCAGGCTGCACTGTCACCTTAGTCAAGTTGGTTGACTCATCAATTTTAATTGGCACTGGTACCAGTGTCTCAGCATGTCTGCTTTCACGAGCTCTTTCCTTCTCCAAGTCTAAGTCCCTGCCATTACGTAGACTCACTGCCATCAGCTGCTTTGGACCCTGATCTTTAGGATTTACCCGAGTGTCTGCAGGCAATGTACCAAGAGGACGATTATTAAAAGACATTGAAATCTAGCCCATATATACTTCAATATTTTTAATAGCTGACTCATGAGCATCTACTGTCTCACTGATTTTTGCTGTTGACCCAATAACCTGTTACATCATTGCTTCAAGTCTGGAAAACTATTTTCTTGTCTCCCCCCATGTTGTTGTTGAGGGGGGTGATACGCCTGTTGCTGATTTTGATTATTATACCCCTGCGGACTTTGGTAAGGCGCTACATTACCATGAGGTCTCATGACACCCATGTTTTCACTGTTCTGCTGTTGATGAGGTGGCATGTACGACTTATTTTGCTGGCCCCAATTCTGTCCACCCTGTCGCTGACCTCCATAATTTTACACATAGTTCATGTTTTCCGGGTAGTGAGGATGATCACATTCAGCATTCCATTGGTTTCCAGTGGTTGACTAATGCAAGATGTGCATAAGCCCCCATTGGTAGTGTCCACAATATGTACTTGTTGCTTCTTCCCCGACTCCTCCACCCTCTTAGTAAGTATGCTCATTTGTGTCATCAAAGTGGCCATGTTCTCAACAATAGTGTTGTAAGGATCTAATGGCAGTGAGTGAACCACTGGGGTGATAGGTGCACCCCTGGTTGTCCACCCCGAATTTTGTGCCATTTTATCAAGCAAGCTTTGGATCTCTCTCTATGTTTTGCTCATGAATGCTCCACCAGCTGAAGCATCAACATTTGCCTTAACATTGTCTGCCATACCCATGTAAAATCGCTGCCCCAACATCTGCTCTGGAATACCGTGGTGCAGGCAGATAACTAACATTCCTTTAAACTGTTCCCATGTTTCTTGCAGTGACTCTGTAGGCTTCTTTCTGAAGCTCAAGATTTCATCAATTTGTTGAGCCATTTTGTTTGGTGGATGGAACTTGTTTAGGAACTGCTTAACTAGCTCCTCCCATGTAGCAATGGAATTGATGGGGAGCGAGTTGAGCCAAGTATGGGCGACTCCTGTCACTGAGAATAGAAACAACAACAATCTTATTGCTTTCGGAGTGACATTTGGTTGCCTCTGAGTTTTGCAAATCGACAGGAAATTCTTCAGATGCTGCTGGGGATTCTCAATGTATGACCCCGAAAATAGTCCCTTATTCTGCAACAAGTGCAACATATTATTTGTGATCTGAAAGGACTCAGCATGTATCTGAGGGACTACTATTGCAGTGGCCAAATTTCCATCGTGGGTTGTGCCCAGTCATATAAAGGCACCTCTGGTACAATTGGCACCACAGGCGCCACACCTTGCGCAGCTGGGTCAACCACGTCTTCCCCATTGCTGTTATTCTTGTCATTGAAATATGCCATGTATGTTTCAATTTGTTCAATTGGTGGTTGTTGCTTGCTTTTCCGGTTGGCCCTGTTCAAGGACTTGAAAACTTTCTCGGGGTCTGTTAAGGCTTCAAATACTTCACCAGTTCTCGATGAGTTTCTAGGCATGCACCTGTATAACCAAGTCAGCAACCGTTAAAATTTCAATATTTGAATGAAATTGAGAAAATTGACTATACTTAAGAATTTTTGTATTTTCTTCCAACTATAATTGATAACACCGTTAAATCCCAGGCAACGACGCCAAAATTTGATCATGCTCAACTATGTCTTATAAAAAGACTAAGTGGGCATTGCAAATATAATATGAGTATTTAGCCCAGAGTCGAATCCCACAGGGAATTAACCTATCAATTATTGTTGTTAGACTACTCGATTCTCAATAATTAATCTCCCAAAAGTTATGAATAACAATTTTCGGTGTTTTTACTAACTACAACTGAATGAAATTTAAGTAAACTAAAGATAACTAATACTAAGATGTAAGCAGATACGATAAGGATCTAAGGTTATGGTTTCCCCGTTGATGGAATCCCTTATTGTATATTTCATATAGTTTGTCCTAATTATCTATATCAATCATGAACACTCATGTTACTGTAATTCTCTCTCGAGCAATTACGATAATTTACTAGACGCACTCTCTCGAGCTACGCTAGCTGACTTTTAGTACAGTTCACTTTAGATTGCACCCAAGGTATCGTTATCTTTATTCCAACATTTAAATCCTCGGTTATGGATATCTCCTATACTTTGAGAGCGATGTTGTTCAAAAATTACATAAATATGCACTCTCTATCGAGCAGATACACACTAAATAGGCACAACTAATTGATGGCCCTGCAATCAACTACGACAAAAACGTAGTTGAACAAATAGAGATTGAAAACCAAGCAGAACTATATTAATATAACAACAAGTTCATCCTCAACGGGTTCCATCAAAACCTTAGACTAATGAAGTTAGCTACTCAAATTTGTATTAAAAATAACAAAAGAATTCATTAACAATGGTAAAATCGCAAGGAAGGGAGATGAGAATTGATGCCCAATTGCCCTCCTTGCCTCTTTGTCTTTGCTATTCTTGAACAAGCCTAAAAACCTTGATAAAATCTTCCTTTGGGAAAATTGAACCTTATATAGGTTAAGTGAAATTGCCCCAAACTTTCAATTGTAGCCCTGAGAAATCACGTTGCGTGCTAGTCCTCGCGCTAGTGGGCGCGCTAAATGGGTTTTGTTCTGCCCGGGGGGATCGCTGGGTAGCGCGGTCGCGCTAGTGCCCGCGCTAATGCCCTTTTGTTCTGTCCCGGTAACTGGAGCGACCGCGCTAATGGACTTATATTATGTCCAAGCGCCTTTCAGCCTTCTTTTCACACATCAAATATTCCAAGGGGCTTTCTTCCTTCATTTTTGCTCCAAACACCGTCCTAGGTACTTCATAGCACATTTTTCTCCTGCGAAACATAAAGTCAACAATTAGACCCATTTTAACATCATTTAATATCCCCAAGATAGTGAAATATCATTAAGTTGGAGTGTAAACCTACACTAACTACGTGAATTTAGCCTGTTATCAGTTGCCGCGCAGGCTGGTTTCATGTGACATATAACACGCCCGTAACATTATCACTACATCAATTTATTAAGAAACTTAAATTGATTTTTGGTTTTTATATAAGTAAATATTTTGTGTTACGAAAAAAGTTTTACCACCTATCGGATTGCGTTCATGGTGTTGAGCAACAAAAGTAGAATTAAGAAAATCTCAGTGTAAGGCTGGCTAATGGATAGTAAGTTGATTAATACTTAATGTAAAATACAAATTAAAACCAAGAATATGGTGGATTTAACATAAAGTGTCTGCATGATAGATCTCATCTCACATGAAAAATGTGGGAGAAGACATGTGTCAGCAAGTCCAAGAGCCTCGTACTCGATCGCTTCCTTTTTCAGATCACCTTACTAAGGCTTTCCATTTCCCCATCTCAATGCCATTTAATTCCAAAGTTTAATACATATTAGGTAATTCTTCATTCTGATTTCTGTTTTCTTTTCTTTTCCCAACACTCTAGATCAAAATTTCTTCTTAAAGCTTTTCAATCAATCTTCGATCCCCCATAATGATTATGTTTTTTTCCTTCTGAGTATTATGTATGCATGGATCAGATATTATTATCTGATTAAGTCTTAAGTATTAATATGTGTATCATGACTTTCAACATTTAGATTAGCCCAGCAAAATGTACATCACATAACTTCCTTGAGGTGTTGTCTTTATTTTTTTATCATGTTCGATTCTTTTATCTCTTAAAGGAAAGGATAACATATTTATCACAATTGGGTTTTCCTGTTCTTAGAAAAAAACATAAATCTATTATATTTGGCTAGTCCCTTTTCTTGGAGGAAAATAATTTTGACTTTTATAAATTGGGTTATTTCCTTCTCATTTAGTAGCATCCACAATATAGTGTCTAGCTAAGGGGTTTGTGAGTCTTATTTAGCAGGAGAATTTCAGGATAAATGTTAGCCTGCCACTTGTGTTTGCCTTTTTATGTTGTACTTGTAGGCTAAGTTCCCGAGAACTTGTAGGCTAAGTTCTGGCATCCTGACTATTGCTTTCCCTTTATCAAGATTATTAGTTGCATTCTCTGCTCTTTGTTGTTGACCCTGTACCATATCATTTGGTTGTTCTTCAGTAACTTGTTTGTGATCTCCTTCTTCTTCTGTGTTTCTTGTCTCTATTCATTCTGTTTGACTTCCACCTTGCTGCACTTTTGGTTGGTCTTTTGTCACCCATACTTGAACTGTTTTCTTATGTCCACCATGTTTGAACTTTTGCTCTTCATTCCTCCTCTGTATCTTAGGGCATACATGACCTATTACTTGACAGTTATCGCAAAACAATGGTTTTCAATCATATGCTACATGCTGTTGAAATACTCTGCCATTGGGATCCATCACTTCAACTTCATCTGGTAAAGGCTTTGTCACATTTACCTCCACTAGAATTCTAGTATATGACACACGCATTTGTTTAGCCCTGCATTCATCTGCATACATAGGTATTCCTATAGCACTTGCAATCCTACTTAGTGAATTATTCCCCCAGCAATTCATTGGTAATTTTGGGAATTTAATCCATATTGGTATCTCAGTAGGAAACTCCTTATCAAAATCAAAATCTACAGTCCAAGATTTCAAAATGATAGGTCTATTATTCATCGTATAAGGTCCAACACATAGAATCTCCTGCATATCTTCCTTAGATTTGAATTTGATGATGTAATACCCTTCTTCATGCATAAACAGCTCCGGATCAACTATTTTGTTCCACTTAATGTCAATGTATCTCCTCATTGCATTATACCCTGGGCAATCCCCAATTACGTGAGCAATTAGGGCTCCTTTCCATTTTTCAGTTTCACGCTCCACCTCCTCCTTTTCTAATTGAATCACGACCTTGCCATCCACTAAATTAGGAGCAATATATGATAGAGTCATACCATTCTCAACTGACCTATTCTTCTCAAACAGACTCGCCCATTTTTGAGTTGGTTGTTGTACTGTAGCATGCAATACTGTTCCATTGGCATTTTCTTCTTCAACTAACTTTGTATAAGATCCGGTTACTCCTTCTGCTTTGTTTTGCTTCAATTGAACTAGATCTGGGCTCAATTGAAATTTCTTAGCTGTTGTAGTTCCCTTCGATGACGATCCTAGCTCCAATCGGTTCAACTCATTCATTTGCACTGGTGTTACCTGTAGTTGTTTATCTATTACTGCTTCCTGTTGTATGCGACCACCAACTGAGCTTCCAAAGGTGACTAATGGAAGTTTCCTAGGCCTGTCGCGTCCTTCCGCGACCACGAACTTTCCCTCTTGCCATGGTTGATCACGTCGGCGTAGTTTAACTAACATGCGCCTGGAATTGGTGTAATTACACAACCTAGTAATTACACAATATTATAATTACAATGACCTATTTGTTTGTCATAATATAATTACATTGTAATTACAAGTGTACTGGTTGGTTGTACAAGTGCAATTACACAGTTAAATTAAATTTTAAAATATAAAGCTAATTATCAAAAATTAAAAGTTAAGATTAACAAATATATACCTTTCTAAATAATAATAAATTTGACATTATAGATAGATATTGTTTCTTGAAAATATATTAATTATTAATCATATATTTGTAACTAATATAGTAAAAGTACTTGATATAATTTTTTTAAATTAATAATATTTTAGTTTACTCAATTATAAAAACTAAAAGTACATATTTTGTAAGAACATCATGGACTGCATGCTTGATAAAATATTTAATATTTATAAATATAATGTCATAATTTACTCAAATGTTTTATGAAAAATAATCTATCAATTCTAACTGAAAAATGAATGGCATGCAATCTGAATTAATAAGTGAATACAATTAAAGTAAATAAAATAGAAGCAAAAATATAACATAAATTCAAAATCCAAAAAAAAAAAAACATAATACTCTGATGTAAAATTACAACATAACATAAAATAAGTCCCGAACATAATTTAATTAAATATAATTCAAAAGAAAAGGAAAATATATGTCTATAACCTCATTCAACAATGAGATTCTACTTTAATGAGATCACTCATTATATGCTAAATTTGTTAACGCTTCATTATTTCTAATATTAGGAGGAGTAGTTTCAAAACTAGAATAATAGCACAATTATGCTAAATAAAAAAAAAAGCAACTGCATGAAATCGCAAAAAATAAAGGTTGAAAAATGAAAATATTATTTAAATATTAAATAGTAATCTAGCATTTTAACGTAATTAAGTTTGCATATAACCTCATCCAATAACAAAGTTCAACTCTAATGACATCACTCATTATAAATCAAGCTTGTGGATGACTTATTCTTTATAAGATTACGAGGTACTTTTTAGAGAAATTAAAATAATAAAATAGCTAAGTGTAATAATAAAATAAAGAAAAATAATTAATAATGAAACAAGATATGAAAAATTATGTAGATACATGTCACGACCCAAAAATTCATAAGGCCGTAATGGCGCCGGACACCACTGTCAGGCAAGCCAATCATTAAATGGTTAAGTGAAATTCCAGTTTTAGCATTTTAAAATTGTTACTTTTCACTTTATTACATAAAATTGAATAAAACCCGCTAAGTAAATACGATAGTTTAACCATCCATTTTAATAAAATACATCCCAACACATCCCAGAACCCGGTGTCATGAGTGCATGAGCAAATTTCTAAGAATTATACATATACTACAATACTTGTCCGGAATACAAACTGGACAAGGAATTTAAAATAAAAATACAATACATCTGAGGGAGACTCTGCCGGCTGCGGTCGTCTCCCGATGGTGCAACTCGTCTAAGTCTCCAAGTCAGTCACATCACTGCGTCAAGCAGAGCCACTAGCTATGAATGTACCTGTGCAATAAAAATGCACAGCAAGTGTAGCATGAGTACGAAAACAATGTGTACTCAATAAGTTTCCCGCCTAACCTCGAAGAGGTAGTGACGAGAGGTCGAGTTTGACACTTGCTAGAGGTCAATTTAATATAATCAAGTGTGACACTAAGCATGAATATCATAGGCAATTTAATATGTAGTGATAGGAAATATCAACTTCTTTCACATTTAACACTTTAAATCTTCGTCAGTTCAATTGAAAATTTAAAATTCCCAGGACAGTAAGCAGGTAATAATTACAGAAAGTATGCAGCAATTATCATGCGCAAGAAATGCCGAGGGTCGAACGGTTCAGACAAACAATAATAAAATGTGCACTTTCGAAGGGTCGAACGACTCGAACCATAGATGCATCTATTACCCTGCTCGAGAATCGATCATGCGACGTAGTCATATGTAAATAATAGAGTTATCCTACTCGCGAATCATACATGCGACTCAGGTACTCGTAGATACACATATTCACACATATAAATTCACATATTTATCAGGAAAGCAATTACTCAAGGAAGTGCTAAAATTCTCTTTTAATGGACACGAAAATAGTATTTAAATCTTTTCTGGAAATTCATTTGCCAGGTTCGATAATTTTAAAATATTATAAATTTATCAGGAACACAATTATCCAAGGAAGAATCAATTCTCTTTCTAGATGATTAAGAAAAGTAAACTCTAACATTTTTAGGTATTCAATTACTAATTCAATAATATTAACAGTCTAATATCATTGGCAAGATCACAAGTACAACAAGTAAAGCATGCTAGTGGGTCCTAGACTACCCGGGCACAAGCATAATAGTAGCTACGCACGGACTCCGTCACCTCATACGTATGTATCCCCCGCAAATAGTAGCACTTATTCAATTAGTTCACCTATGGGGACAATCCCCCCTCACAAAGTTAGAAAGGAGACTTACCTCGCGCCGAAGATTCATAACCGGCCTCCAAGCCCTTCCGACGACTCCAATAGATGCACAACGCTCCAAAACTATCCAAATAACGGGCAAACCAATGAAAATATACTCTAATACGCATAACCATTCAGATTATATGGATTCCCAACTCCACTCGAAGAATTGACAAAATTGCCCTCGAGCCCACGTGCCCGGATTCCTAAATTTTTTGAAGATAAAAATTACCCATGACTTTACTAACTCAAATGTATGATTTGTTCTCAATTTCATGCTCAAATCCGTGGTAAAAATCCAAAATACCAAATTCTAGGTCTTCCCCTCAAATCCCAAATTTCTACTAATTTCCCTGCCTAAATCCATGTAAGATCACATATTTAACTAAAAAATGGGAAGTAATCACTTACCTAGTGTTGCTTGATAAAAATTCCTCCTTGAGCTCCCCAAAATCGTCCAAGCCAAATAAAAGAAATGAAAGAAATGGCCAATTTCCCGATTTTAAAACAACACACTACCCCCAACATTTTCGCACATGTGGTGACTACGCCTGCAGGTGCGCCCAAACTCTCGCACCTACGGCTTTCTCCTTCCCAGCCGGCTACGCACATGCGCTCCCTCGTCCGCATCTGCGCCTTCGCAGGTGCGTAAATAACCTTGCACCTGCGGCCCCCAGCCAAGCCTCCTCTTTTCCGCTTCTGCAACACCATAGCCGAACCTGCGGTGCCGCACCTGTGGCCAAAACCTCGCACGTGCGGTAACACCAGATGACAGCAACCTCAGCTTTCTCTCTACTCCAAATTTGATCCGTTAGCCACCCGGAATCCACCCAAAGCCCCCAGGACCCCGTCCAATTACACCGACCTGTTCCAAAACATAATGCGGACCTGCTCGAAGCCTTAAATCACATCAAACAACGCCGAAACCACGAATCGCACTCCAATTCAAGCTTTATGAACTTTGAAATTTCAAACTTATACATTCGATGTCGAAACCTATCAAATCACGTCCGATTGACCCCAAAGTTTGCATTCAAGTCACATTCAACATTACGGACATGCTCCAACTTTCGGAATTGCATTCCGACCTCGATATCAAAATTTCACCTCCAGTCGGATTTCTCAAAAACCTTCAAATTTCTATCTTTAGCCAAATGACTTCAAAATAACCTACGGACATCCGAATTCACTTCCGACCGCGCTCCCAACTCCAGAATCACCATACGAAGCTATTCCCAAACTCGGAATCCCAAACGAACATCGATATCACTGAAATGCACTTCAACCCACACTTATGAAATTTCTTCTAAAATGCTAACTTCCACAATATACGCCGAAACGCTCCCGGGTTATCCAAAACTCGATCCGAACATACGCTCAAGTCCGAAATCATCATACGAACCTGCTGGAACCTTCAAATCCTGATTCAGAGGTCGTTTACTCAAAAATCCGATCTTAGTAAATTCTTCCAACTTAAGGCTTCCGAAATGAGAACTTTCTTTCCAATTCGATTCCGAACTTCTCGAAATTCAATTCCGACCACACCTACAAGTAATAATACCTGAAATGAAGCTGCTCATGGCCTCAAACTACTGAACGACGTGCTAGAGCTCAAAACGACCGGTTGGGTCGTTACATTCTCTACCACTTAAACATACGTTCGTCCTCGAACGTGCTAAGAACTGCTCTGGAGTTATCTAAAATCACTTTTTAACACCTCGTGCACCTGCCCATGCTACCACAACCCAGTTGAGTACACTTGCTCGAACAATTATGAAGATATCCTCTTTTATTTAGGCAAAATAGAACCAGGTTTTCAACATCCGAAATTCTCTGCCAGGCTTGTTTCCAATATATGAACACCGTATCACTACCACACGATGTACCAGAACATGACTACATACCTTTGCTGAATAAGCACCATGCATTGCATAATTCATCATCGAACCACAATGACATTCCCTGAACTTTAATAGCCAAATTCCACGAATCTGATGCTCCCAATACACCTTATGATATATATATATATATATAAATATATATATGTCCTACTATAATGCTGACGATACCACCACAACGGAAGAGATGTGTAGAAATTCCTAATCAACTGCAAAGTTAACCAAACATTGAATCTTTCCTCTTGAATAAAATCATCATCTCATTATGAACCAAATAATGGTAATTGTCCTGTAATATACTTCACATAGTCTTATCGCACCGATCCCTAATCCATAAATCTTGTCTCACCCAGTATGAACTCCTCAGACAACAAATCACCCCATACATGACCAACAGTCTCACACGATGCCACAATGTGCCAATAGGCCACAACTCGAACATGATACTTAAGGAAATGACTCAGGAAAGGACTACTCGACTCACGCTACAAATACGAACTTTCCTCAGAAAATAGGAAGCAAAACACAAGAAAATAAATATAGGGAACTTACTCGACATCACCCTTTTGCGGAGTGAAACCCGATCCACATAACATACCCGTGGCAGCGTGCCACCCGATCCACATGTGAAATTTACATTAGAAGATACACACCGAGCTAAATTGCTCATTAACATAAAAAAATATCGAATATCGGTCACGAGTACGCTAAGTGCATAATACCATCCTGGGGAGACTGATAGAGCCATACGCTACAAAAACTCAAGCACAACTGAGATGCGATATATAGTCTGAATCTCAAGAGCTCTCCTGCTCACATAACATCATCACTACGCGGAAACTCAGCACATAGGAAAATATCAAGCAGTTTCACAACTCACACGGCACACTCATAATATTACATGAATGAACGAAGACGGAACAACATCTGATGTTCTAATACCTCTCCTTGAGAAGCGCCATAGTGAAATGAACACACCTTACTCACATGGAGCCCACAACCATATTTGAATCCATTAACAACCCTCAAGCCGATTCTGCTCGCACTGAACTAGGCTGATAGCCTTACCTGGGCCCATAATATCACGACCCGAATTCCTACTCAGGTCGTGATGGTGCCCAACACCGAAGTCAGGCAAGCCAACACTAGTTACTAACGAAATTACTTAAGCAAATGAGATGTTCGAATACTTATCTAGTTTTAATTTAAGAAGTCCTTAAATGAAAGTGAGGAAACGAGGCAATGTAATTTAAAGTAACTCAAAAATCATTTGCTAGCATAAAACAGAGTAGTATAATACTAGTGAATCAACTACATGTGCCAAGACCTAGTGTCACAAGTCCACAGGCGACTAGTGGAATATACGAACAGACAAATGAATGTACAACTGTCTGAAAGGGGGTAGACATGAATATCCCAAAAAAATGATAGAAACTCCACAGTGCCGCTGCAGAACGCCAGGAAGAGCAGCTCACCGTGTAGTCAAATCCCGGTAGTACTCTCAGCGACGAACACCCGAATGGTGACCAGGTGCAACAACCTCAGAACCTGTACATTTAAGTACAGAAGTGTAGCATGAGTACATATAAACAAATATGTACCCAGTGAGTATCCCGTCTAAACTCGAAGAAGTAGTGACGAGAGGTAGACGCGTTACTCACTAGGGTCGTCATCAATAATATGATTTAATGAATCTAAACAGTAATAATCATTTATGGAAAACAAGTAGACATGAAGCATCAGTTTACAAAGATAACAATCTCCCTGCAAGGGCCAAGTAACAATATTGAACAAAACAAAATCACAAGTTTCTTTCTCACAGAACAATTTAATTGGTAAGAATAATAATAAGACTCTCAATCAAGCACATAGCATATAATATGCCGAGGCGTACGGCCGAAGCGACGTAGAAATTTAAACGTGCACTGCCGAGGGTCGAGAGGCACGAACCATAGATGCATCTATTACTCCGCTCGCGAATCGATCATGCGACGCGGTTGACATAAATATAAGGCTACCCCGCTCACGAATGATACATGCAACACGGGTGCTCGTAGACATACACAGAATTATCAGGAAATTCAGGAATTTATCATGGATTATTCTTAAATTCAAGGATTTATGCACTTAACTTACCCATAGCTTCCGAATTTCTCATGTCAATTTCAAGGATAATGAGAAACCAGGAACACAAGTAAAGATGCAGGTAAGGCACATAGGGACATGCTTGTGAAATCCTAATTTCTACCCGACACAACAAAGTAGTAGCTATGCACGGACTCTCGTCACTTTACGCGTACGTAGCCCCCGCAAATAAGGACAATTCAATCGTTTACATTTACCTATGGGGACAATTTCCTCTTACAAGGTTGGAAAGGAGACTCACCTCGCGTAGGATCAACTTCCCGGCCAAGAACGCGCCCGAAACTCCAAACCTTACACCCGAGGACCCGAAACTAGTCAAATGATACATAAATACGTCAATGCATGCTCAAAGTATGGAAATTCTCCCACTTATTTAGTAAATTCACCATTCTTGAAGAAATCCCAAAATACACCCCCGGACCCACATGCTCGGATTCCGGAAATTTTTGAAGATAACACTCACCCATAGCCTAAGGGTCATTAATATATAATATTTTTTATATGATTCATGGTAGAAAAGTGGTGAAATTCCCTAAAGTTCATCAACCCTAGGTTTTCACTCTAACCCTTTTGATTACCACTAGTTAGATGTTAATCTACCTAAGTTTTGGTGTAATAATCTAACATTTAAATAGAATTTACTTACCTCTTAGTAGCTAGGCCGAATACCCTCTTGAAAGCTCTCAAAAATCGCCAATGGAGGAGAAGAAATGGTGAAAAATGGCCAAATCCCGTATTAAATGAGATCAGTGCCTCCAGTGATATCGCACCTGCGGCTCGAGGACCGCACCTGCGAGCCAAAGGTCGCACCTGCGGAAGTGGCCTAGGAGGCCTGGGGCCGCACCTGCGGAGGAAGTCCCGCACCAGCGGGTCCGCACCTGCGGACAAACCTCGCACCTGCGAGAGAAGGTCCGCACCTGCGGAGTTGGACCAGCTCCCTTGGGGGTCGCACCTGCGGAGCCTTGACCGCAGGGGCAGTCTCGCACCTGCGACCTGGGCAACCGCACCTGCGGTCACACCAGATCTGGTGCACCAGCAGCTGAAGCTGCTGGTTTTTGGCTCCGTTTGATGTCCAGGAGGCACCTGGGCCCACCTGAGCCCCCGTGCAATTATACCAACAAGTCCTAATTCATAATACAGACTCGCTCGAGCCTTCAGAACACCCAAAACAACGCTAAATCTCAAAATCACCCCTCAAAACCCCTAGAATCCAACTTAAGAATTTCTAAGTTCTTGAATTTGGTTTCAATGCGCCGAACCGACCTATACCACTCGGAATGACACCGAAATTTGCAGGCAAGTCATAAATGAAATAATAGAACTATTCTCGGTCTCGAATTCCGTTCGGACCTCGATAACACAAAAGTCACATTCCAAACCAAATTTCAAACTTAAGGAAACTCTATTTCGCTATTTGGCGCTGAAACACTCTGGGGTCGTCCAAAACCCATTACGGACAGACGTACAAGTCCGAAATCATCATACGAAGCTACTGGAATTGTCGAAACTAGATTCCGAGGTCGTTTACTCAAAATGTTGACTGAAGTCAAACTTGGCCTTAAAAGCCAACCTTAAGGAACCAAGTGTTCCTATACTATTCTAAACACTTCCAAATCCCGAAACACCCATCCCCGCAAGTCACAAATCACGATAAGCCGCTACGGGAAGTATTATTCGGGGAATCGGGGTCCGAATACGCAAAATGAACGATCGGGTCGTTACACATAATAACCCACTTCTTCCCATGATACGCAAGAACAACCATCATAGCCGGGACAAACACTCCACAATCCACAACCAAATGAACTGAACGCCTTCCAGGCATAAATTCTCAAATAAACAATTTTACACTTCTTTATACTTGGTCTAAATCTTCAATCCACTAAGTGACTACATGTCACACTCATACGATTTTCCCGTGTTCATGCTCCCATGTTGTCACAACACGATTTACCCTCCGAACGGTCTCGTGACGACACCTAGTCTCTACGACTAGGTAAGCCTAAAATTTTGCATAAAATAAGGCAAAACAATAATAGAACGGTAAAGAAGAAGCAATACTGTAAAACTTAGCCGCTCGGCATGTACAACTTTTACTTTCCCAAAACCCGGAATATCACAAACCACAAACTCTGTACTATTGTAGCTCTAAACAAAAGAATAGGGAAAAATGTATCTATATATGTCTCCTAAATCTATACTGGAGTGGAAGGGGACACATGAGATCTTGCGGACGCGGCAGAATTACCTCGCGGTCTCCTAAGCAGCTGCTATGATGCGCCTAACCACAGTACTGTGTGCTGGAACCTTGATCTGCACATGGGGAAAACATGCACATGAAAGGGCGTGAGTCCTACACATTCGGTACTCAGTAAGTGCCAAGCCTAACCCCAGTCAAGTAGTGACGAGGTCAGGTTAAGGCTCTATTGAGTTTTAAAAACAAGTCTGTTATAAGTCTAAACAGTGAAATATAAATAAGCAATGATAGTAGGATTTAAAAGGAGAACTGAAGGAAATAATAAAGAAGAGCCCTCGGCTCAACACGACATATATCTCAACAGCAAATATGCAATGCACTACAGGGGGAAAGCTCCCGGATCTCGGTCCGTAGTCCCAATTTAAATATGCTATGCAGTACATGGGGAAAGCTTCCAGATCTCAGTCTGTAGTCCCAATTTAAATATGAAATGCAGTACAGGGGGAAAGCTCCCGGATCTCGGTCCGTAGTCCCAATTTAAATATGCTATGCAGTACATGGGGAAAGCTTCCAGATCTCAGTCTGTAGTCCCAATTTAAATATGAAATGCAGTACAGGGGGAAAGCTCCCGGATCTCGGTCCGTAGTCCCAATTAAAATATGCAATGCAGAAGTCTATTGGATACGGTTTAATTAAACAGTTCCAGAAAACAACAAGCAAGAATAGGGTAAACTACCTAAGCATGGTGCAATTAGTAGTAAATAAGAGGAATTCAAGAAAGGATAGGTAGGCATGCTTATTCCTACGCTAACTACTCAATTATGACATAAGTAGTAATATAAGACTGAAAATGAGTTATGTCATGGGAGGAAAAGTGGAATTTTAGCAACAATGACCCGTGTACGCACTCGTCACCTCACGTACACGGCGTCCACATAACAAAATCAGTATGAAAATACCTAAGGGGAAGTTCCCAACACAGAGTTAGGAAAGCCACTTACCTTGACTGCGCTAATCAACTAAATACCACGCTCTTGCCACGAGTATCCGACTCTGGGTGGCCCAAATCTATTCAATTCGATTGCATAATGTAAATATCACTTCAAGGGAACAAAATAGCTATTTATTTCTAAGCTAATGCGCGAAATTAGGAAATTCGCCCAAAAAGTCCCCCGGGACCACGTCTCGTAATCGGGTAAAAGTTATATTTTCCGAACACCCATTCACTCACTCGAACAAGAATCATCAAAATCCAACGTCTAAATCTCCCTAAATCCTCAGATTTCTACTTGGGGAAGTTTCATCCCAATTTCATGGTTTTTTCATCCAATTTTATTGATTAGATTGAGGAAAATGATAGGGATTATTGATATAAAATTGGATTAAGGTTAGAAAACGTTACCTATGATTCTCCTCTTCGAATTCCACTGAAAAATCTCCAATTTCCGAGCTCTTAATCGATTTTGGAGTTATGAAAGTCAAACCCTCGGATTTTTGGTATAACAGTTCAGGGATTTCGCACCTGTGACTCGATGAACGCACATGCAGTGCCGCACCTGCGGAATTTCCATCGCAGGTGCGGGATTTCATTAAATACACTAGGATCGCACCTGCGGGGGCTGGGTCGCAGATGCGCTCCACACCTGCGGATAACCTTCCCCACCTGCGAGCCTGGCCAACCTAGGCTAAGTCCTCTTCGCACTTGCGTGTCCGCACCTGCGGGAGAACCATCACAGGTGCGAGACACCAGAACCAGCAATGGTTCAGCAGCTCTCAAGGTTCCAAATTCACCCGTTGGGCATCCGAAACAACCCCGAGGCCCCCGAGACCTCAACCAAACCTACTAACCGACCCTAATACCTTATTCAAACTTGGTCGAGCCTTAAAAACACATCTCATAACATCAAAATCATTGACTATGCACAGATTCAAGCCTAAGAACTTATGAAATTTCTAAAATCCACATTCGATGCCGAATCACGTCTAAACTCATCCGAATAACCTCACATTTTGCACACAGGTCACAAATGACATTACGGACCTGCTGTCGCTTTCGGAATTCCATTCCGAGTTTGATATCAAAACTTCACCCATCGCCCGAAATCGCCGAAATTCTAACTTTCGCCAATTCAAGCCTAAATCTACAACCGACCTCGAAAACACATTCCGAAAACGCTTCTAACCCCGAAATCACCCAACGGAGCTAACGGAGTCGACGTAATTCCATTCCGGATCCGTCTTCACATAGTTATAGATATGGCCTGATTTCAAAAGCTAAAATCCACATTTAAGGACTATGTGTCCAAAATCACTCAGAATTTCACCACTCAACGCTCCGACAAGTTCCAATAGCATAAATAGACATGGGATAATCAGATATTAGGGGATCGAGGCGCTAACTCTCAAAACGACCGACCGGGTCGTTACATTCTCCCCCTCTTAAGAAAATCGTTCGTCCTCAAACGAGTATAGAAACATACCTGAAGCTGTGAAAAGATGAGGGTACTGACTCCGCATGTCCTGCTCGGTCTCCCAAGTCGCCTCCTCGACCGGATGACCCCTCCACTGAACCTTGACTGAGGCAATATTCTTCGATCTGAGCCTCCTGTCCTGCCTGTCCAATATAGCCACAGGCTCCTCAACATATGATAGATCCTTGTCCAATTGGACTGAGCTGAAATCCAAAACATGAGTCGGGTCACCGTGATACTTCCGGAGCATGGAAACATGGAACACTGGATGAACTCCTGCTAGGTTAGGAGGCAAGGCCAACTCATAGGCTACCTCTCCAACCCGCTGCAATACCTCGAGAGGGACAATGAACCTCGGACTTAGCTTACCGTTCTTCCTAAATCTCATGATGCCATTCATAGGCGATACCCGAAGCAAAACCCGATCACCAGTCATAAATGCCAAGTCACAAACCTTCCGGCCTGCATAACTCTTCTGCCTGGACTAAGCTGTGCAAAGGCTCTCTTGGACCACCTTCACCTTGTCCAGGGCATCCTGAACCAAGTCTGTACCCAACAATCGGGCCTCGCCCGGCTCAAACCATCCTATTGGAGACCTACACCGCCTACTATACAAATCCTCATACGGTTCCATCTGAATGATGGACTTGTAGCTGTTATTATAAGAAAACTCTGCAAGAGGCAAGTATCGATCCCATGAACCTCCAATGTCCATCACACAGGCACAGAGCATATCCTCAAGAATCTGAATCGTGCGCTCGGATTGCCCGTCCGTATGAGGGTGAAAAGTTGTGCTCAACTCTACCCTGGTGCCTAACTCCTGCTGGACGGCTCTCCAGAACCGTGAAGTGAACTGTTTACCCCTATCTGAAATGATAGATACTGGGATACCGTCGAGGCGAACAATCTCTCTGATATAAATCTCAGCCAACCTCTCAGATGAATATGTAGTCAACACTGGGATTAAATGGGCTGATTTGGTCATCCGATCCACAATCACCCAAATAGCATCATGTTTCCTCAAAGTCCGAGGAAGTCCAACCACAAAGTCCATGGTGATCCGCTCCCACTTCCACTCTAGAAGCTCAATCTGCTGAAGTAACCCTCCCGTTCTCTGATGCTCACATTTGACTTGCTGACAGTTGAGACACTTGGCTACAAACTCCACTATATCCTTCTTCATCCTTCGCCACAAATAGTGCTGTCTCAGATCCTGGTACATCTTCGCGGTACCCGGATGGATGGAATACCGCGAATTATGTGCCTCCTCAAGGATCAACTCCCGAAGCCCATCTACGTTGGGCACACAAATACGGCCCTGCATCCTCATCACACCATCATCACCTATGGTCACATCCCTGGCATCATCCTGTCGAACTCTATCCTGAAGAGCCCGAAGGTTGGGATAATCATACTTGCACTCCCAAATGCGGTTATAAAGAGAATATCGAGCAACAACACAAGAAAATACCCGAAGAGGCTCAGAAAGATCCATTCTCACAAACTGAATGGCTAAGGACTGACCATCCAAGGCTAAGGGTCTCTCAGCTGCACGAAGATATGCCAAACTACCCAAACTCTCCGCCCGGCGACTCAAGGCGTCGGCCACCACATTGGCCTTCCCCGGGTGTTATAATATAGTGATGTCATAATCTTTGAGTAGCTCCAACCACCTACGCTGGCACAAATTAAGATCCTTCTGCCTGAATATGTGCTGCAAACTCCAGTGATCCTTGAATATCTCACAGGGAACACCATATAAATAATGACGCCATATCTTCAAGGCGTGAACAATCGCTGACAACTTGAGATCATGAACATGGTAGTTTTTATCATGCACCTTCAACTCTCTGGACGCGTAGGCAATCACCCTACCGTCCTGCATCAACACTGCTCCCAGGCCAATCCTCGAAGCATCACAATAGACTGTATAGGACCCTGAACCTGTGGGTAATACTAACACTGGAGCTGTAGTTAGGGCTGTCTTGAGCTTCTGAAAGCTCTCCTCACACTCCTCAGTCCAAATAAAAGGTGCACCCTTCTGGGTCAGTCTGGTCATGGGCGCTGAAATGGATAAAAATCCCTCCACAAAACGACGATAATACCCAGCCAAACCAAGGAAACTGCGGATCTCGGTAGCTGAAGACGGTCTAGGACAACTCTGCACCACCTCTACCTTCTTCGGGTCTACCTTGATTCCATCCGAAGATACCACATGGCCTAAGAATTCGACATAATCAAGCCAAAATTCACACTTAGAAAATTTGGCATACAATTTCCTCTCTCTCAATGTCTGAAGCACGGTCCTCAAATGCTACTCATGGTCCTCTTGGGACCGAGAATATACCAGAATGTCATCAATGAACACGATGATGAAAGTATCAAGATACGGCCGAAATACGCTGCGCATCAGGTGCATGAAGGCTGCTGGGGCATTGGTCAGCCCAAATGACATAACCAGGAACTCATAGTGGCCATATCTGGTCCTGAAGGCAGTCTTCGGGATATCCGGCTCCCGAATCTTAAACTGATGATAACCCGAACGAAGGAGAACACTCTAGCACCCTGTAACTGGTCAAATAAATCATCAATGTGGGGCAATAGGTACCTGTTCTTCACTGTCACCTTGTTCAGCTGCCGGTAGTCAATGCACATACGCATCGAACCATCCTTTTTCTTCACAAATAACACCGGAGCACCCCAAGGTGATACATTGGGCCTGATGAAACCTTTGTCAAGCAACTCCTGCAACTCCTTTAACTCAGGAGGAGCCATGCGATAGGGAGGAATGGAAATGGACTGAGTACCCGGCAACAAGTCAATGCCAAAATCAATGTCTCTATCGGGCAGCATACCCGGAAGATCAGCTGGAAACACATCAGGATAGTCCCTGACAACTGGAACAGACTCAACTGTAGGGGTCTCATATCTCACATCCCTCACATAAGCCATGTATGCATCGCACCCCTTCTCAACCATCCGCTGAGCCTTAAGAAAATAAATGACTCGGCGGGGAGTGTACTCTACGGAACCTCTCCACTCTATCCTCGGTAATCTTGGCATAGCCAGCGTCACGGTCTTGGAATGACAATCAAGAATAGCATAGTAGGGAGACAATCAGTCCATACCCAATATAGCATCAAAATGTACCATACCGAGTAATAATAAATCAGCCCAGGTATCAAAACCACTGATAACAATCAAACACGACCGATATACGCGGTCCACAACAAGAGAATCTTCCACAGGAGTAGAAACATCAACGGGAGAACTAAAAGAATCCCGAGATGGGAAACAAAATAAGAAGACGCATACGAATATGTATAGCCTGGGTCAAATAATACCGATGCATCCCTGAACGATACCTGCAATGACTGAATCTGAAGCAATGGCCTTGGATCGGGCTGGAAGAGCATAGTACCTGGCCTGGCCTCCCCCTCCAGGGAGACCTCGACCTCCCCGGCCTCCACCTCGAGCTGCCTGAGATGGTGGGGTAGCATCGGGGGCTGGAAGTTGATAAAAGTTGACTTTGGTCAATATTTTGAGTAAACGGACCCTGATCCGTGTTCCGACGGTCCCGGAAGGTCCGCAGTAAAATATGGGACTCGGCAAGCCTTAGAAATCAATTTTTGAAAGAAATTGTTTTGCTGAAATGTTCATGAATTAAAGAATATAAATAACGTTTAAAATCATTGGTATCGGGTCCGTATTTTGGTTTTGGAGCCCGGTATAGATTCGTTATGATAATAAAAGGCTAACTGCGAAATTTGGTGAAAAAACAGAGGTTGTTTGACGTGATTCGGACATCCGGTTGAGAAATTATTAACTTTAAGAGTTTTTGATGAAAATGATGAGTTTTGAGGTTAATTCATAGTTTTACATGTTATTTTCATGATTTTATCGCACGAGAAAGTCCGTATGATATTTTTAGACTTCCGTGCATGATTTGTTTGGAGCCCCGAGGGCCCGGGTGAGTTTCGGATAGGCCACGGGGTGTTTTACACTTGAAAATAACTGTTGGTTTTTCAATATCTGGTGTCCAGATTTTTTTACTATGCGGTCACATAGGTACAACTGCGATCGCATAGTGTTGTCTTCAGGAGCCCCAAAGTTTGTACTGTGCGAACGCATAAGCAGGCATGCGATCGCACTTCACCACCTGGACTGTGCTATGCGATCGCACAGTAACCCCCGCGATCGCACTGCTTTAAATTTTAGCCTGGGGGGGGGGGGGAGGAAATCCAATACCCTGTGCGATCACACCCCTCCCCATGCGAACGTACTGCACAATTTTCCCTTACCTTGTGCGATCGCACCTCTTTATCCGCGATCGCACAGTTGCCCAACCCAGCTAATATAAATACCAGTTAAAAAACGGGCAGAACCCTTTCTTCTCCAAATTTTCGAAGTTCCAGCCCTAAAAACGAGTTTTCTTCAGAAATGTTCATCCCCAATTCATAGGTAATCAATCCCAAACCTTGTTCTTTCAATTCCTTACTATTTTGCATCACTTTTAGAGCAAAAACAAAGAATTTTCATGGTAAAAATCTAGGATTTGGGTAGAATTAGGGAGTTTTGTAAAAATCGAATTTTTATATTAAATTAAGGTCGGATTTCAAAACTAATAGCATATTTGGGTTCGTGGGTGAATGGGTAAACGTAATTTCGTCCGAACCTCGAGTTGAGACCAAGCGGGCTCGGGGTCAGTTTTCACTTTTTTGAGAAAACTTAGGAAAAATTATATTTTTCAAAAAAGTTAGTTCCTGTAGCATTAGTTAATGACATCAAGTTAATTTTGATTAGATTCGAGCAAGTTAGAGGTGAATTCAAAAGGAAAAGCTATAATTGAGCAGTGAGTGGCCTGCGAAATTGAGGCAAGTGTTTGGTCTAACTTTGGCTTGAGGGAATAGGACTCCCCACTTATTTGTTATGTGAAATGCATGGGCATGGTGTATAGGTGTGGTGACGAGTATCTATGCACCATCCAAATTGTCTGTTAAACATGACATCCTTCCCGTTCCTCCGCTATTTGATCATCTTCTAAATTGTTATATGTTCATCATTGCTTCTATGACTATTTGGCCTTGTTGATGTGTCGTTAGATATTGTTGTGATTATTTAGAAAGAGTATTGGTTGTTTGAGCTGGTTTCCTTGTGATATAAAACGGTTGAGAGATTTGGCATTATTTTTACGAATTATATATATATATATATATATATATATATATATTTACGTTCCTGTTG
>ML278170.1:31550-55332 GCA_005239495.1 Nicotiana undulata
ATATATATATATATATATATATATATATATATATATATATTGATATTCTTGTTGGTTTCATGGTTGAGAAGTCATTGATGAAGTCATGAGAAAAATGCAGTTTATTATTCATAATTGTTGAAACAAAAGTATTGTGAAAGGCTTGGCCTGATTTGTGAAATTTTGAATATACTGATATGATATGTCTGGTGGGAGCGGGTTGCACGCCGCAACAAGGAGTGATAATGGAGGACATGTGGGATCGGGTTGCACGCCGCAACAAGAGTAATAAGGGAGATATTTTAGGGAGGAGCAATAAGGGAGGATAGGTGGGAGCGGGTTGCACGCCGCAACAAGGAGTTATAAGGGAGGATATTTACATTTATATTTTACTGATTTTTTTAAGAAAAAGAGAATCAAAGATTTGAAAAGCTAAAATGTCTATTTTACTACTCTTTAAATATTTTAGTACTATTTTTATGTAAAGTTAAAGTTTGGAACTCCGAAGAGATATTTGAGAATTTGTTATAGCTGAGTTATTTTATTTTATTTTGTTGCAACACTTATTTATCTATTCGTTTAGATTTCTTTCTTGCTTATTATTTATTGTTATTATCAATCATGTTGTTGAAGCCCAATTTAGCTTCGTCACTACTTCGCCGAGGTTAGGCTCGTCACTTACTTAGTACATGGGGTCGGTTGTACTGATACTACACTCTGTGCTCTTTTTACACAGATCCAGGTACCATTCAGCAGTAGAGGATTCTAGGACGACCACCCGATTTCGTTTAGAGACACGAGGTACATCTTCCGGCGTTCGTAGATATACGATAGTCTTCTCCTATATTTACTTACACTGTTTTATATCATTCAGAACATTTACACTATTTCTTTCAGACATTATTTGTCGTATTCTTTAGTTGTTTGTGGATTGTGACACCAGACCCTGGGATAGTCATACAGTTAATTATATAATTAGTTCGTAGTTCGTATCATTTAGCAGCTTATTAATATTATTATTCTGTATGAGGTTGATGGAAGTTATGATAATTAAATCCATTTTTAAATTGAGTTATTTATGCTTAAGTAATTTAATTAAGGAAATAAACTATTCGATTTATAACATTGGCTTGCCTAGAAAGTGTGGTGTTAAGCGTCATCACGATCGCTAAGGTTGGGAATTTGGGTCGTGACAATTTGGTATCAGAACACTAGGTTTACTTAGGACCCACAATCCACGAACAAGCTTAGTAGAGTCTGAAGGATCGGTACGGAGACGTCTGTACTTATCTCTCAGAGGCTATTGAGTTAGGAAACAACTCCATTTTTATTTCTATTCTATCGTGCGAATTCTTGTACCTCAAATACTGATTTGGATTCTTCTATTCTCTCGCAGATGGCAAGAACACGTGCTTCATCTTCCGCTGACCAAAATTCCGGACCTCCAGCAGCTGCAACTCCTACTAGGGGCAGAGTGCAAGGCCACGCCAGAGGCAGAGGCAGGGGCAGGACTCAGCCCGTTGCTCAGGCAGCAGCCACATCTGCGGAACCGAAGATTCAGATTAATGAGGGGGTTCCGACTCAGACTGTCCCAGTGGGACCAGCTCAGGTTCCCGATGGGTTTATTGCTACCCCAGTTCTTCAGGATGCTTTTGTCCGTTTAGTGGGCCTTATGGAGAGTGTAGCCCAGACTGGCACCTTTCCTGTTGCAGCAGCCGTATCTCAGGCTGGAGGAGGGGTCCCGACTCCTACTACCCACACACCAGTTCAGACTACTCCTCAGGTTCTGACTCTAGTAATCAATACCGTTGGGGTAATTCATCCAGTTGCTGCAGTGCTGCCCACTAATGGGGAAGCCATGTCATCAGATGCTTTGTGGAGACTTGACAGGTTCATTAAGCTATTTCCTGTCCATTTCAGTGGTGCTACTTCAGAGGATCCACATGAATATCTGGACAGTTGTCATGAGGTGTTGCGTAATATGGGTATTTTGGAGACCAGTGGGGTCGATTTTGCAGCTTTTCAGATGACTGGTTCCGCCAAGAAATGGTGAAGAGATTATTTGTTGACTAGGCTAGTGGGATCACCAGCTCTAACTAGGGATCGATTTTCCTATCTCTTTTTGGAGAAGTTCTTACTTGTCACTACTCGAGAGGATAAGTGTCGTCAGTTTGAGCGACTACAACAGGGTAACATGACTGTGACTCAGTATGAGACTCATTTTGTGGATCTGGCTAGACATGATATGCTTATATTGCCCACGGAGAGGGAGAGGGTCAGACAGTTTATTGATGGCCTTGCTCAGCCCATCAGGTTGCAGATGGCCAAGGAGACAGGATCCGAGATTTCTCTTCAGGATGCAGCTAATATAGCTAGGAGGGTTGAGTCTGTTCTTGGGATGGGAGGTCAGGGGTCAGACAAGAGACCTCGCCATTCTGGTGTTTTCAGTGGTGCCTCATCTGGAGGCGGGACTTCGTTTAGCAGAGGCCATTCATCCAGGCCATTCCATTCAGCGCTATAGGTTTCACATGGTACTTCAGGGGGTCGTGGTTCTTATGCACCTCCTTCTGCTCAGCCAGTCTACAGTGCTCCATCAACTTCTATTAGAGCACATCCTCTGGAGAGTTATTATCGTGGTAAGCCGGTTCGTCAGGGTCAGTCCTCATATCAGGAGGGATGTTTTGAGTGTGGTGAATATGGGCATGTGTCACGACCCCAAATCTTAACCGGCCTTGATGGTGCCTATCGTAAAGCTAGGCTAGCCAGCACTCAAAATTTTCACATTTTTTATTTCAAATATCTCAATTTATTTTCACCGATTCATAATACGCATATAAATTTTGAAATCTTTAAACAAAACAATTAAGCTAACAGTCTACAACCGTCCCCAAGACCCGGAGTCAACATGTCATGAGCATCTACGAAATAAAATAACTCTGCTATTGTCATAGACAAGGTCTAGGAATTAAATACTAATACTAACTAAATAAGGGAAATGGAGAAGCTGCGGACGTTGAACAGCTACCTCAAAATTCTGTAAGCTGCGGATAACGAACTCGGACGATAACTGCTCCGAATCAATACATGGATTTGCACACAGAGGTGCATGGAGTAATTATGAGTACGCCAACTCAGTAGTAATGAAAATAAATCACAGTATGAGAAATAAGAAACACACAGCACCGATACACCAATTCACAAAAACAGTAAATCACCAAGTCACCATAAGTATTCATCAAATACATAAGTTCAAAAACCAATTTCCAGAAATCCTTTGAAACAAGTATAATTTCAATATATCTCAGTAAAACTCTCAGTAAAAATCAGTTTGAAAAAATGAAGTGAATCATAGTTCAAAAACTCAATAAAATCATCATAAATCTGCCCCTCGGGCCATAATCATTTCTCGTAACAATTTCCTTCAGTATCAGCCCATCAGGCAACCTCACAGTCACTCAAATCGGCACTAGGCCACAAACATGGCTTACAACCCAAAACATATCAATACTATTAAGAATAGGCTTTAGAATCGATTTCGCAACTCAATAGTTTCCTAAATAGGTAATATATTTCCAAAGTTCCAACCTTTGCATTCCAAAACCCGTGAAAGGGAGCAGAGTCCGGGGTTTCATACCCTCAGGACATGATTTAAAGACATTACTTACCTCAAACTAGCCCGAAAACTATCCCGCAATACGCTTTCCTCTCGTATCAACCTCCAAGCGCTCCAAATCTATAAAGATCAGACCTTTATCATCAAATTATGCTTAAGGAATGAATTCCAATTGAAAAATACCAATTTTAGCTCAAAACCCGAAATTTGCTAAAACCCGACCCCCAGGCCCGCGTCTCGGAACTCAAGATTTTTTATACCAAAATGTTCTTCGACATCTCACGAGTCCGTACATATAAAGAAAGCTAAAATCAGAGTTCGTTTTGCCCCTCAAATCGACCCCTAAAGGTCTCATAATCTCAAGCCCTAACTCCCCTTTTTTCTACTGATTTTCATGAATTGAACACTGGGATTATGTTCCTTAATCACCTATAATCAAGTTTTAAGGTCCAAAATACTTACCTATATGAAGAACGATGATTTTCCCTCTTCAAAATTACCTCAAAAGCTTCTTCCCGTTCAAAAATGGTGTAAAAATATGTTAAGGTCGCGGAAGGGTTTTAATTTAACTGCCCAGGTTTTTTATAATTTACTAAGTGCGTTCGCATACCCTCAAGCGCATTCGCACAGTGCATCACCTGCTCCCTCACGCGATCGCACGAGCTCGCCTGTGTTCGCACAGTGCTGGCTCATCCCCCACGCGCGCCTGACCCTGTGCGTTCGCACCACTTTCTACGTGACCGCACTGCCTTAACTCCCTCTGCTCTCTGATCGCACCTCCTCACATGTGATTGCATAGGGCAATTTCCTAGGCTTCACCAACTGACCTATGCGATCGCGTATTATACCCGCGATCGCACAGAGTCATTTACACCCTGCAACACACTAGTAAAAACAACATTCTTTTTAAGTCCAAATGAGTCCGTTAATCACCTGAAATCAATCCCGAGCCCCTCGGTACACCAACCAAATTTACCAACATATCATAAATGATCATTCAAACTTAGTTGCACTCTCAAAACACTAAATATAACCTCAAAACACCAAAATCACATCGGATTCAAGCCTAAGAACTTTGAAATTTCTAAAATCCACCAACGATGCCGAGACTATCCAAAACACATCCGATTGACCTGAAATTTTGCACACATATCCAAAATGACATTACCAACCTGTTCCAACTTCCGGAATTCCATTCCGACCCCGATAGCCTATTTTTCACTGCCAACCGGAAATCGCCAAAAACTAACTTTCGCCAATTCAAGCCTAATTTTACACCGGACATCACAAAAATATTCCGAACACACTCCTAAGTCCCAAATCACATAGCAAAGCTATCCAAGCCATAAAATCTGCATTTTGAGGTCGTTTACCAATAAGTCAACTCCTAGTTGACTTTTCCAACTTTAAGACTATTTTTAAAGACTAAGTGAATAATTTCTCATTATAACCATTCCGATTTCAAGCCTACCAACTCTAACATATCAATAACAGTATAACCAACCTATGACAAGTCAATAACAATAATTATAATACAAGTTCTACGGAACGACCGGTCGGGTCGTTATATTCTCCCACACTTAACCACACGTCCGTCCTCGAACGTTCCTAGAGTTGTTCCAAACACCACCAGAATTGCTGTGTAACCTACCATGCACATATTCGGAGGTGATTCCATGTCACCTTACCCCATATAGGTCTAATAGCACAACACAGTTGAAATTTCGAAGTCCTATCCTGACCCATAAACCTTAGAACTAAATTTCCACTTCTGAAATGATTTACAAGTTCTAATCCCACAACTATAAGCTGAAATAGTCTGAACACGCTGTATCAAGCCATATCCGCAACACAATATGAAATCACATAATATACCGCATGACTCAACACTCATAGCGATGACTCCTAATCCCAATCGCTGCTCATAACAACCCAACACCGGTAAATAACCTCTTATCAAACAAAGCCTTGCTTTAACACCTTCATATGGTGCCGATGATGAAAGAAACACGTAGAAACCAGCAACCATTCGTCCGATCAGCATCAATACCATCCAGAGCCATAACTTGTGCAACTCGTGCACTCAATAACAACATCCCAAGAGCTCAATTCATAAAATAGTGAAGACTCATACGAGAGGACTATCCTGTCATTACTCTTGCCATTACCACATCATGCTAACAGCCTGATACACATTGTGAAACCATATCACAGAAATCCGAGACCAAGGATCATACCTCTACCTAACTGAGTTGCAAAGCGTGATCCCATCCAACCGCTGGACCACATGACATACTCCAAGCCACCTTGCTCAAAATGAATAACCATGCGAAATTCGACATTAATTACTCAAAGTGCATTTCCATAACCACGGGGAAATCAGACGATACCATGCCACCCGAACTAGAAAGAACATAACCAATACGTCTCAATCCTGCAACAGCCAATTACTTACCTTACTCAAATCTCGCTATCAAGCCCCGATAGAACCACACCCAATGCACATATAACAATTGATCACCACTCCTCGAAACACCGAAAGGTAATTCATAGATCACTCCAAAACACGAATAAGCTCAATGACAATCGAATGGTACATCCCTCAACAATAGCAATTCGGAGTCAACAATTCCGACTCGGTGCAGACCACACACTCATACTGGCCTACCAATAACTCTAAGTCAACTCTGGTCACCCACAACAGGTAGATAACTCTCCGAACGTTCATAATGGCTGAATCATGACATATACTAACACCTGACTAGCTCTGCCCGCATCTTCACAGTCCATAACCGTCCATGGGAACTCTCAGTCTCGAAGCACATGAAGCACACAAATTACCATATCTGATCTCAACTCTAACGCTCGAATATACAACACACCTCTAACACTCCACCATCCCATGAGGGATACCCCTATAATTCTCATGTACCACCAAGCAAACTCGAATATCAACAATCCATCCAACAAGAGAGCGTCGCAATACTAATGAAGCACCCTTAACTCCACACATTGCCTTTTATGAAATGTATACCCCAATCAAGCCACTCAATAGTTATATCATCTACCTAGTCATCTGAAATTGCCACTGCTGCCTAAGAATCTTGACCTTCATTCCAGAACTGAACCGTGACCTCATATATGCAATTCTCAACTCTACACAACATGCCGCATACTCCATGTTATCCTATGATAGTTATGAGGACTTCATGATCCCTTCCGAGCCACAAGCACTACGTACCCAACTAGCCAAGAACTTTCCATTTGATCCCATTTAGAAGAAAAATTCCTATACATCACCTACACCACACGCCAGTATAGAGTATACATCTCTAACCGTGGTAGGAACCATTGGGAGCTATCTGAATCCCATTTGTACCACACCAAACCGTCAGGACTGAATCCTTTTAACTCAACCAAGCTACGCAGGTCACCAAGACCCAAGAGCATTGCTAAGAAACACCTGTAATAACTCATTACCTCACAAACACCCAAAGAACTATTCACATACCTTACCATGTCGATCCGACCTAATACCAAGTTGTCCTATTTATCCAAGTTCCTTCTCACTTACCTTCGACCTGATACTTCTTCTTGTCATACTATCGCAACTCTCAATCCCGACTCACCACACGAAACCTGAGCATAAAATTTACCATCTAAGGCTCATAAGCCGCTTAATACTCCCTCAATTATCCCCAAATGCACCACATTAGAAATACCTACCCTGAAGAGACTACCTGCAAATTTAAAGTCATTACCTTCCCTTTCCTGACACTGATGGATAGTATCCATGATAAGGTAAATACACCACAGGACTTGACACCTTCCCCGTAAATCTCAGTTGTAGCCCTTCTCACACCTTGAAGATCCTCGATCGCTAAATATAACCTTGAATTCGTCTGACCCATTCTCGAACGTCATTTACTCTACGCAATTTCAATTACAATAACCAAGTACACAGAACAACATGACCCCGCTTGCAATCCACATACTAGGAAAGTAATCCACACCTTTGAAGCAACAAGCACACTCATACATTGCACACTCTACACTTACCAGTACAACTCCATCATACAATGAATTCCACTATCCGTAAAGTACATTACAACCTGTATCAAAGAATTTTCCATCACTCGAGTCATTCCCAGACTCCGCCTCTGTAGGTCATAACAGATTCACCAACATACCTCGAACCGAAACCAATACAACACATAATCGTGTAATCAACTTATCATTAAAGGACTCCCCCACTTGTCTTAAAGCCAAGATCAAGACAAATAATAACTCACGATGTCCATAAACTATCACTGCCACCATACTTTGGTGAGGTTCAACTAAACCCTCCATAAGCTTATATGACCCAAACCATCTAACACTCAAATCAAATGCAAATCTCGCATCCACCATTGTAACGGTCATGCCAACTCCCACGAGCAATCTAAACTCAAATTACAACATATAACATTTACTGGTAAAGGAGCACTTGCTATAAAACCACCTAAGGATCACACCACCTCAGGACACCCCGTGGGAGATAACCCCGTCTGCTTAGCCTCAAACTCATATCATCTCTATACCCTCACAAAAATCATAGCTATCACGCAATCACCATATCCTCCTGCATTAAAACACAACCAATGCCTATCCTCGAGGCATCAAGATACACGGTATAAGAACCTGAAGCTGATGGAAATACTAACACTGGGGCTGTGGTCAAGCAATTCTTGAGCTTCTGGAAGCTTGACTCACACTCGTCTAACCACATATATACCTTCGTTGTACACCACGTGTCCCAAGAATGCTACTGAACTGAGCCAAAAAAATTCACACTTGGAGAACTTCGCACAAATCTTCTCCTCCCTATATCCTTGTAATACCATCATCAATTGCTGAGTATGCTACCCCTGGCTACAAGAGTACGCCAGAATGCCATCAATGAACACAATAATAAAGGAGTTATAACACGGCTGAATACACGCTAATCAAATACATGAACGCTGCTGGGGCATTGGTCAGCTCAAAAGACATCACAGGAACTCAGAATATAACAGGAAAACCCACTTCACTCCACAACTAAACTACACGAGAGGTCCTTCAATACTCATAACTCGAAGCCATATTCTAACTCAATACAGAAGTCAAATAATCAATGGTTCTTGCCTCATCTCCCGCCAATTCGTTTTGGTCACAATCGAACAACCTGAATACATCTAACTATCTGATCACACTCACCATATAGTCATCTAGTCACAAAGTTCCATCAATAAGGACACAAACGGATATATAAGTGCCCCAACACATGTTCTCACCCAAATGAAATCTAAACACTCAAGTCACAGACACAATCCGGCCTCAAGTCCTTCCGACTGGCCCATTATTAACATTTAAAAAAAAATCACATCTCACCCATGGAATTCACAAGCCGCCGACGTACAACTGATACCAAGCGCTCGCGTGCGCATTCGAATACATGGAAGGAATTCAAAGAGTTACGCTTTTGGTTGAATAAATGGATTTGCACGATAAGAATTCAAGAATGTGGAATGTTTCCTAAGGGTTCTGCAGCCTCTCGAAGATAAGTACAGACGTCTCCGTACCGATCCGCAAGACTTTACTAAACCTGCTCATGACCATTGAGTCCTACGCAACCTAGAGCTCTGATACCAACTTGTCACGACCCCAAATCCTAACAGGCCTAATGGCGCCTATCGTGGAACTAGGCTATCCAACCATCACATTACTACGCTTTTGTTCAATTATAATAGTTCACAATTTAATAATAAGCATGCAACCATGACATAGAGTAATATAATTATATCTTAGCGTCCCAATACTAGTCTAACAGACCTCCCAAGAACTGGAGTCAATAGTCATGAGCATATAAGAATAAATAAATCTAACTCTGCTAAAACTATAATATATGTTTCTGAATCAAATGCTACAACTAAATAAGGAAGGGAAGTTGAGAAGATGTGGACACTGAAAAGCTACCTCGAAATCCCGTAACAGCTCCTAACGAACTAAGACGGCTACTGCTCCAGATCGTCACCTGAATATGTGCACAGAGGAACAGGGAGTCTTTATGAGTACGCCAACTTAGTAGTAATGAAAATAAGTCGTAGTCTAAGAATTATAAAACACACAGTACAGATACACAATTCCACAAAACCAATAAAACACCAAGTCACCATGTAGTATTCATCAAATAATAAGTTCGAAATCAGTTTCGAGAAAACCTTTGAAAACAAGTGTAATATCAGTATATCCCAGTAAAATTCTCATTATAAGCCAATTTGAAAACGAAGTAAATCATAATTCGAAAACTTAGTAAAATTATCACAAACCTGCCCCTCGGGCCAAACTCATTTCTCATAACAGTTGCCCTCAGGAATTCCCTAAATCACTCAATATCGATCATCACTCAGTATCAATCATCACTCAGTATCAGCCCTGCGGGCAATCATCATCACTCAATCGGTACCGGCGCTCACTGGGGGTGTGTTACAGACTCCGGAGGGGCTCCTACAGCTCAAGCGCAATAATAACATAAGTCCTGGAAGCCTTCTCACCTCTCTCATAAGGCCTGGAAGCCTCCTCACCTCTCTCATAAGGCCTGGAAGCCTCCTCACCTCTCTCTGTAACGACCCGATCGGTCGTTTTGTGATCCAGCACGTCGTTCAGCAGTTGGGAGTCATGAACAGCTTCATTTCAGGTATTGTGACTTGTGTATATTGTCAGAGTTGAAATTCAGGAGGTTCTGAGTTAAATTGAAAGGAAAATTCTCATTTCAGAAGCCTTTATTTGAAGAAATTGAGCAAGACTGGAATTTTGAGTAAACGACTTCGGAATCAGGATCTGAAGGTTCCAGCAGGTTTGTATGGTGATTTCGGACTTTGGCGTATGTCCGGATCAGGATTTTTATGGTGATTTCAGCGTATAATGTGGAAGTTAGCATTTTGAAGGAATTTCCTAAGTTTGGCTTGAAGAACATTTCTTAGATATTAACATCCGTTAAGGATTCCAAGTCTGGGAATAGCTCTGTATGGTAATTCTGGAGTTGGGAGCGTGATCAGAAGTGAATTCGGATGTCTGTAGGTTATTTTGAAGCTATTTGGCTAAAGTTAGAAATTTGAAGGTTTTTGAGAAATTCGATCGGAAGAGGAAATTTTGATACCGGAGTCGGAATTCGATTCCGGAAGTTGGAGTAGATCTGTAATGTTGAAAATGACTTGTGTGCAAAATTTGAGGTCAATCGGACGTGATTTGATAGGTTTCGGCATCAGATGTGAAAGTTGGAATTTTCAAAGTTCATAAAGTTGAATTTTAGTGTGATTCGTGATTTTGGAATTGTTTGATGTGATTTGAAGCTTCAAACAACTTCGTGGGATGTTATGGGACTGAGTCGTGCGATTGGACAGGGTCCCGGGGGTCTCGGGTGTGTTTCGGGGTGGTTTCGGGTCATTTTTCTCTACTTTGTTGCTACTGTCATCTGACGTTTCTGGTGTACTGTGCGATCGCATCCCTTGGAGTGCGATCGCGGAGGAGAAAATGGGAGGGGTGATTTTTGGTCTGTGTGATCGCGGCCTCAGTGGTGCGATCGCGGAGAAGGATTTGGAGGGAGCTGGAAAAAGGCCTGTGCGATCGCAGGCAAGCTTGTGCGATCGCATAGAAGAAATGCTCTGCTGCACTGACTCGACTTCGGATTCTCATATCTCACAATCTATAAGTCATTTTGAGGTGATGTAAAATGAAAGTTGTAGACCTTAGTGTCTAGTTTCTAGAAATGTAAACCATTTAGCATTTGGATTTGTGTACAAAACGATATGGCTGTTACACTACAGGGTGTCCGGGAAGATGAAGAAGAAATTTGTGTTGCATAGGGCTGCCTTTGGAAGCTTTTATCTAGAAACCTATAAGGATTTGGGAGATGAACAACAAATGAAAGTTATAGATCTTGAAGTCTAATTTTCAGAACATTAAATCATTTGTCATTTGGTTTTCTATGCAAAAAGTTATGACTATTCTACTAGAGGTTGTCCGGGAGGCTGGGCATTTATTTTCCGCGATCGCGAAGCTCTTTCCGCGATCGCAAAGAGCAAATTTTGGGCTGGAAAATTGTACGCCGCGATCGCAAAGCATTTTCTGCAATCTCACTGAGTAAATACCTGGGCAGAATGTTTAAAAAACAGGATTTTGGCCATTTCATCAATTCCTTCACTTGGTTGGGGCGATTTTGGAGGATTTCAAAGGGTGATTTTCATTAAGCATCAAGAGCTAAGTGATTCCTCCTAATTTACAAGTTAATTCAAGGTTTATACATGGGATTAAACATGAAAAATTTGTGGAAAAATTAGTATTTTGAAGAAAACCTAGAAATTTGGAAATTTGGATTTTAGCCACGAATTGAGCATGAATAATTGAGTAAAATGTGTAATTGAATTAGTAAAGCTTCGGGTAGAGATTTTCTTCAAGAAATTTCGAGGTCCGGGCACGTGGGCCCGAGGGCATTTTGGTCATTTCATTGAGCCGGGCTGAGGAACTTTGTAATTTGAATTGGTTATGATCTATTGAGTATATTTTCATTGAATTATCGTTATTTGGATAGTTTGGGAGCGTGCGCATCCATTTTTAGTCGTCGTAGAGGCTTGGAAGCCGGTGATGAATCTTCGGAGCGAGGTGAGTCTCCTTTCTAACCTTGTAAGAGATAATTGTCCCCTTAGGTGTTCTACATGCTATATGTAATTGTTTGCTGGGGCTACGTACGTACCAAGTGACGAGAGTCCGTACGTAGCGGCTACTATTGTTATGTCCGGGTAGTTAGGCCCCACATCATGCCCTGTATACTTCTTGTAATGAATTATATGTATGTTGTAATATCCTGTTATGTGGTTTTGTTTCTCTGAGATTTATGGATTTCAAAATAATATGGAAAGAAAACTGTCTTCACGGAAAAATATTATGAAATGAATTGACTTACGGGAAGTAATATGAAAGGAGTTATTTATGGAAAGTATTATGAAAGGAAAAGAAATGACTTATAAGTTTTGTACTCATGTAAGATATTATTGTTTTCCCGAGCTTTCATTTACTTAAATAATGGGAAAGGATTGTGGTGAAATGAACTTTACATTCTTTGTGCGCATGTTGTCGCTTCGTAATTTACATCCCGCGAGCGATATGTAATTTCCTTCACTTTTATGGGAGCGGGCCGTATGCCACGGCGGACTTATAGTGAACTCTTGGTACGGGCCGGTCGATCCCCGGCAGTGCACAGGGAACTAATTAAGAATGCACTCTTGGTACAGGCCGGTCGATCCCCGGCAGTGCATGGACGAAGTTATGCTATGATATGATTTGATTACACTGTAAGCATGCACTCTTGGTACGGGACGGTCGATCCCCAGCAGTGCATAGCTGTTCTTGACATGATTATTGGTAAGCATGCACTCTTGGTACGGGCCGGTTGATCCCCGGCAGTGCATAGTTGTTCTTGATATGATTACATTGTAAGCATGCACTCTTGGTACGGGCCGGTCGATCCCCGGTAGTGCATAGCTATTCTTCCTTATGACTCCAGCCGATTGTCTTACTCCTATGTGCGCATGACTGTTTGGTACCATTTTCCTGATTTATGATTTGATAGATGTTTGGGGAAAAGAGACAGGTGAGTGGTTACTGCCTTCAATATTTACTTGGAAACTCTGTATTATCTTCACAATTGTGGTGCACTATTTACATGTCTACTGCTCTCCTTATATCCTGTTTTATACTATTACTGTTGGACCTTAGTGAGTATCGAGTCGACCTCTCGTCACTACCTCTTCGAGGTTAGGCGGGATACTCACTAGGTACATATATGTTTATGTACTCATGCTACACTTTCTGTGCATTTTGTTACACAAGTATCTTCATAGTTCAACGATTTATTTGGAGACTTACTCGGGCTGCATTCATCCAGAGGCGTTCCGCAGTTGACAGAGTCTCCTTCTTTCTATATCTTTACATTGTATCTCTATTGCCTTTGTCCCGTTTATTTCTAGGACAAGAGTTGTATAATTGTATAGATTCTTATAAACTGCTCATGTACTTGTGTCACCGGGTTCTGGGAAAGTGTTGGTATTTCTTGTACTGCATTAAGTGGATTTTACGCCGTATTTAGTAGACGAGCATTTGCTTTATTATTTGATTATAAATGAAGAAAAATACATGATTTTTAAAGTGTTAAGCAGGAAGTTGTTTGAACTGGTTCAGGGATTGGCTTGCCTGACAGTGTGTCCGGTGCCATCACAACCCATAGATTTTGGGTCATGACAACATGGTATCAGAGCTCTAGGTTCCCGTAGGTTTCACGAGTCTTGAGGATCGATACAGGGCTGTTAGGAGTACTTCCTTTCTTGATTCCTCATCGTGCGACTTGATTCCTTTAAGGCTTATGCCTATGCTTCTTCCTACTCAATCTTACGCGTCGCGAAGTGCTTGTCATGAATCAATGGTTGAGGACTTTTAATGATACTATGGATGTGGTGCGTGATGTTTCTCCCAGCGTAGTTGATTGAGGCAATCATCGTTGTTCTGCGAAAGAATTGTTTGTCATCTCAGCTCAGTAGCTATATTTCTGAGGACTTTGAGGCCATGCTCATGTGGTTATGAAACTTACGGTTGGTTGTGGCATGATGTTGATATGAGGATTGAACGTTTGCCCATGTGGTGGGGTGATGAACGGTTTGAAGGGAGGTCTTCTTACAGTGTGATTTCGAGATTTCAGTATTTTGTTCCGGCGGAGGAAAAGCATTTGGATTATAAATGATCAGGTCTTGGGCTGATAAAATAGTAAGGATTGGTGTTTTCAAGTGAGGTGAAGTACTCACATGTAATAAGCTATCGTCTCTTTTGATCAAATGGAATATGTTAAGTTCGCCGACGTTATAGCTATTTGGTTGCGTTGGGTTGGAGTGTTGTGAATTAGTGTTGAAGAAGTGGCCGTCAGAGGTCGTGGGGTGTTGTGGTTCCGTATTGAATGAGCACTTTTAATGAAGGCGGCTCGAGGAAGATGATCTTCGTAACGATTTAAAGTTCTAGGGATCTACCGGTTTAAGAGCTACGGAGAATGGTGTTGAATTGAGGCAGAAAGTGGACAACATTTGACGAAGGAAGATATGTGAGAAATGTTGGGCGGTGGTGCCAATTCTAAAAGATCAGGTGTAAGGAGAGGAAATCAGGTAGCGCTTGAGGGAATAAGTTGGGCCAAGTGGGAGAGCGACAACATACTGGCGAATCAGAAGATGTAGTAGTGCAGTTAGTAGGTGTCCAGGAGGAGCGGACGGATTGGTAAGGTTGGTAAATGGGTACATGCTCAGGATGGGGGTCTTGGTACTGTAGAAAGAGTGAAGCATAGCTTAATGGTAGGTGTTAGTTGGCTAGTTTCCTCGGGTGGGTTGTCTTCTATGAGTAGGTTAGCGCTTGTAGGGTTGGTAAGTTCTGTGCGGAGTCCTAGTGGCTAGTCGGTAGGAGGTAGAATGTGTGAATGGTGTTAGAAAATTCAAATATTTAAGGAGGGCTAACATGAGGATTCGGAAGAATTGGATGGATTGGTGGAACAAGGTCATGTCAACAAAGGAGAAAGGATCTCAGCAGGGTCTAGAGCGGTGCAAGAAGTAGCTTCGGGCTAAGTGGGGGAGTCCCACCACCTGCAGTTGGGTCGTAGGATTGTGCTCTCATGGGATTGCGTATTTGTCGGCGTACCGGCAAAGATGTTACAACTAAGAGAAAGGAGTGAGGCAGTAATTGAGCATGACATGTGATAAAAATGTGCAAAGTTGGGTTTATTGGACCAGTGCTAGGTTTTGGAAAATTTAGAATTTGTGCTTAAGGTATAGGCAAGTTGTAAGGGAAGTGACTTAGTCACGTGCTTCATTGAGAGCATATTCATGTGCTAGAAGAGCCTTGGGGTTGATTGTATTTGGGGACAGTCAGAGTGGGTGACTCTCAGTAGTGGTCCTAATGAATTCGAATGTTAGAGAATGCGGTGTTTAAGGGTTTCAGGCAACAGTATAATTAAGAATCGAGCTTCTGCAGTATAGTCTCTAAGAGGAAGGAAGATGGTTGTAGTTTTCTATGTTATTTTAGCACGCTGGTTAGTATCGGAGGAGTGAGAGAAATATACTCCGGATTGTAGAAAGATTATCAGGAGGTTGTGAGATGGGTTGCGGAATTTAGGCAGCATGGTCTCGTGAATCAAGGTCACTCGGGATGAGTGAGGGTTGAGCTGCTATGAGTTGAAGGAAGTTACTATTACCTTTGAGGCAACTAAAGATGATTAAAAGAAGATAGATTGGTTAGCCATGGTTGAAATGGCACAAGTACGGCAGTGATCAGTTCCTTCGGCATGATTGAGTACGTGTACGGTCTGTGCAGATATGTGTGGGGCATGTCGGCCATCGTAATAGATTTTAGTTGGAAGCATTCAAGTGCTATGGCCTGTCAGGTGTAGGCGGGTCCAAGAAGGGTTATGGTGGTTCAGACTACTACTTAAGGATTTGCATGTATTGTGATTGTGAGAGCTCACTTGTGTGTTGTTATGGTTCTAAGGAATTGAGGTAAGTAAAGGCTCTATATGATGGAGTGTTCACCCTAATATTGGTTCAGGAATTATGATGGAATTCTCCCACTATTTCATATTGGCATGTTAGGTGCAGTTAGCAGTATGTAACTGGAAGTAAGAATCAATATTGCGGTTCGGTGTTAACAAGGATGTCATGAGCTCAGGGGAGCAAGACAAGGGATTTGAATGTCTAGAATAAGCTGATGTTGTCTTCAGTGTCACCTGAGATCGGTGTTTGGTGAAAGAGACTTGGTATCCTGATTACGGGTCCTTGAATTGTTTTACAGCCTTAGGATGGTCGGTGGTATGGATGTGCATACTTGTTGCCTTGTGTGGAAAGTCGTGGGAGTGTGACCACGGGAAGATTGTGTAAGTGTGACTTGTAGTCACCTGATTGATTGTAGATTTAGACTAAGTATAAGGAAGTATAATATTGCTTATTTGAAAATATATGCCTGGAAGGCGTTCGTCTCAGTTGGTTGTGGACTGTGGGGTGTTTACCTCGGCTATGATGGTTGTCCTCGTGTGTATAAGAAAAATAAAGCGGGTTATTTGGACCAGGGTAAGGCTATCAGCCTAGTTCAATGCGAGCAAAATCGGCTTGAAGTGAGTGAATGGACTTAAACAAGATTTTGGGCTTCATGCGAGTCAGAGGTGTTAATTTCAGTATGGCACTGCTCAAGGAGGGGTATTGGGATATCAGGTGTTGTCCCGTCTTCGTCAAAATTCATGTGATATTGTGATTGTGTCGTGTGAGTGGTGAAACAGATTGATAATTTATTATGTGTTGAGGTTCCGCGTAGTGATGGGGTTATCTGAGCAGGATGGCTCCTGAGATTCAGATTATATATCACACCTCTGTCGTGCTGGAGGTTTTGTAGCATATGGCTCTATCAGTCTCCCCAGAATGGTATTATGCACTTAGCGTGCTTGTGACCGATATTCAGTGATTTTTAATAGTAGGCAATTCAGCTCCATGTATATTTCCTTATGTAAATCTTATGAGGGGATCGGGTGGCATGCCGCCACATGTATGTTATTTGGATCGGGTTGCGCGCCGCAACAGTGTGAAGTTGAGCAAGACTCCTATAATGATTATTCTTGTGTTTTACTTCCCATTTCTCTGAGGAAAGTTCATATTTATAGCGTGAGTCGGGTAGTCCCTTCCTGATGTCGTTTCCTTATGTGTCGTGTTCGAATTGTGGCCTATTGGCGCATTGTGGCATCGTGTGAGACTGTTGGTTATGCCTGGGGTGATTGGTTATCTGAGCAGTTCGTACTGGGTGAGACGAGATTTATAATTTTGGGATCGGTGCGATAGGATTATGCGAGTATATTGCAAGGGAGTTGCCNTCTGAGCAGTTCGTACTGGGTGAGACGAGATTATAAATTTGGGATCGGTGTGATAGGACTATGCAAGTATATTACAGGTCAATCACCATCATTGATTGTAATGGGATGATGATCTTAGTCAGGAGGAAGGATTTCAATGTTTAGTTAACTCTGCAGTTGGTTAGGAATTTCTACACATTTCCTCCGCTGTGGTGGTATCGTTATGTATGAATGCAACTTATAAGGTGCTTTAAGAGCATCAAAGTAGCAGAATTCTGGCTATTAAGGTTCAGGGAGCGTCATTGTGGTCAGATGATGGATTATGCGGTGGATGGTGCTGATTCAGCAAGGCACGCAGTTGTGTTCTCTTGCCCCGTGTGGTAGTTGTTGCGGTGTTCACATATTAGAAACAGGCATGGCAGAGAAATTTCAAGTGTTGGAACTGGCGTCTGAGTTTATTATATGAATAAAAGGGAATACCTTCAGATTTTTATCAAGCTATGTGCTCAACTGGGTTATGGTAGCACGGGCAGGTGCACGAGGTGTTAAACAGTGATTTCAGATCATTCTGGGGAAGTTCTTGGCACGTTCGAGGACGAACGTCTGTTTAAGTGGGGGAGAATGTAACGACCTGACCGGTCGTTTTGAGATCCAGCACGTCGTTCAGCAGTTGGGAGTCATGAACAACTTTATTTCGGGTATTGTGACTTGTGTGTATTGTTAGAGTTGAAATTTAGGAGGTTCGGAGTTAAATTGAAAGGAAAATTCTCATTTCAGAAGCCTTAAGTTGAAGAAATTGAGTAAGACTGGAATTTTGAGTAAACAACCTCGGAATCAGGATCCGAAGATTCCAGCAGGTTCGTATAGTGATTTCAGACTTGGGCGTATGTCCGGATCGGGATTTGGATAACCCGAGAGCGTTTCGGTGTATAATGTGGAAGTTAGCATTTTGAAGGAATTTCCTAAGTTTGGCTTGAAGAACATTTCTTTATTGACGTCCGTTCGGGATTCCGAGTCTGGGAATAGCTCTGTATGGTGATTCTGGAGTTGGGAGTGCGATCAGAAGTGAATTCAGATGTTGTAGGTTATTTTGAAGCTATTTGACTAAAGTTAGAAATTTGAAGGTTTTTGAGAAATTTGACCAGAAGAGGAAATTTTGATACCACGGTCGGAATGCGATTCCATAAGTTGGAGCAGGTCTGTAAAGTCGAATATGACTTGTGTGCAAAATTTGAGGTCAATCGGACATGATTTGATAGGTTTTGGCATCGGATGTGAAAGTTGGAATTTTCAAAGTTCATAAAGTTGACTTTTAGTTCGATTCGTGATTTTAACATTGTTTGATGTGATTTGAAGCTTCAAACAAGTTTGTGGGATGTTATGGGACTGAGTCGTGCGATTGGACGGGGTCCCGGGGGTCTCGGGTGTGTTTCGGGGTGGTTTCAGGCCATTTTTCTCTACTTTGTTGCTACTGTCTTCTGATGTTTCTGGTGTGCATTGCAATCGCATCCCTTATAGTGCGATCGCGGAGGAGAAAATGGGAGGGATGATTTTTGGTCTGTGTGATCACGGCCTCAGTGGTGCGATCGCGGAGAAGGATTTGGAGGGAGCTGGAAAAAGGCCTGTGCGATCGCAAGCAAGCTTGTGCAATCGCATAGAAGAAATGATCTGCTGCACTAACTCGACTTCGGAGGCTCATATCTCACAATCTATAAGGCATTTTGAGGTGATGTAAAATGAAAGTTGTAGTAGCCCTTTGTGTCTAGTTTCTATAAATGTTAATATTTTAGCATTTGGATTTGTCTACCAAATGATATGGCGGTTATACTACAGGGTGTCTGGGAAGATGAAGAAGAAATTTGTGTTCCACAGGGCTGACTTTGGAAGCTTATATCTTGAAATATATAAGGTTTGGGAGATGACAAACAAATGAAATTTATAGATCTTGAAGTCTAATTTTCAGAACATTAAATCATTTGTCATTTGGAGTTGTTTGCAAAACGTTATGACTATTCTACTAGAGGCTGTCCGGGAGGCTGGGCATTTGTTCTCCGCAACCGCGAAGCTCTTTCTGCGATCGCAAAGAGCAAATTTTGGGCTGGAAAATTGTACTCCGCGATCGAAAAGCATTTTCTGCAATCACATGGAGTAAATACCTGGGCAGAATGTTAAAAAAATGGGATTTTGGCCATTTCATCAATTCCTTTACTTGGTTGGCGATTTTGGAGGATTTCAAAGGGTGATTTTCATCAAGAATCAATAGGTAAGTGATTCCTCCTCATTTCCAAGTTAATTCAAGGTTTATACATGGGATTAAACATGAAATTTTTTTGGAAAAATTAGTATTTTGAAGAAAACCTAGAAATTTGGAATTTTGGATTTTAGCCACGAATTGAGCATGAATAATTGAGTAAAATGTGTAATTGAATTAGTAAAGCTTCGGGTAGAGATTTTCTTCAAGAAATTTCAAGGTCTGGGCACGTGGGCCCGAGGGTATTTTGGTTATTTCATTGATTCGGGCTGAGGAACTTTGTAATTTGAATTGGTTATGATCTATTAAGTATATTTTCATTGAATTATCGTTATTTGGATAGTTTGGGAGCGTTGCACATCCATTCTAGTCGTCGTAGAGGCTTGGAAGCCGGTGATGACTCTTCGGAGCAAGGTGAGTCTCCTTTCTAACCTTGTAAGAGGTAATTGTCCCCTTAGGTGTTGTACATGCTATATGTAATTGTTTGCTGGGGATACGTACGTACCAAGTGACGAGAGTCCGTACGTAGGGGCTACTATTGTTATGTCCGGGTAGTTAGGCCCCACATCATGCCATGTATACTTCTTGTAATGAATTATATGTATGTTATAATATCCTGTTATGTGGTTTTGTTTCTCTGAGATTTATGGATTTTAAAATAATATGGAAGGAAAATTGTTTTCACAGAAAAATATTATGAAATGAATTGACTTACGGGAAGTAATATGAAAGGAGTTATTTATGGAAAGTATTATGAAAGGAAAAGAGATGACTTATAAATTTTGTACTCATGTAAGATATTATTGTTTTCCCGAGCTTTCGTTTACTTAAATAATGGGAAATGATTGTGGTGAAATGAACTTTACATTCTGTGTGCGCATGTTGTCGCTTCGTAATTTACATCCTGCAAGCGATATGTAATTTCATTCACTCTTATGGGAGCGGGCCGTACGCCACAACGGACTTATAGTGCACTCTTAGTACGGGTCGGCAGTGCACAGGGAACTAATTAAGAATGCACTCTTGGTACGGGCCGGTCGATCCCCGGCCGTGCATGGACGAAGTTATGCTATGATATGATTTGATTACACTGTAAGCATGCACTCTTGATACGGGCCGGTCAATCCCCGGCAGTGCATAGTTGTTCTTGACATGATTATTGGTAAGCATGCACTCTTGGTACGGGTCGGTCGATCCCCGGCAGTGCATAGTTATTCTTCCTTATGACTCCGGCCGATTGTCTTACTGTTGCGTGCACATGACTGATTGGTACCGTTTTCCTGATTTATGATTTGACAGATGTTTGGGGAAAAGAGACAGGTGAATTGTTACTGCCTTCAATATTTACTTGGAAAATCTGTATTCTCTTCGCAATTGTGGTGAACTATTTACATGTCTACTGCTCTCCTTATATCCTGTTTTATACTATTACTGTTGGACCTTAGTGAGTATCGAGTCGACCTCTCGTCACTACTTCTTCGAGGTTAGGCGGGATACTCACTAGGTACATATATGTATATGTACTCATGCTACACTTTCTGTGCATTTTGTTGTACAGGTATCTTCATAGTTCAGCAATTGATTTGGAGACTTACTCGGGCTGCATTCATCCGGAGGAGTTCCGAAGTTGACAGAGTCTCCTTCTTTCTATATCTTTACATTGTATCTTTATTGTCTTTGTCCCATTTATTTCTCGGACAAGAGTTGTATAATTGTATAGATTCGTAGAAACTGCTCATGTACTTGTGTCACCGGGTTCTGGGAAAGTGTTCATATTTCTTGTACTGCATTAAGTGGATTTTCCGCCGTATTTAGTTTACGAGCATTTGCTTTATTATTTGATTATAAATGTAGAAAAAGACATGATTTTGAAAGTGTTAAGCAGGAAGTTGTTTGAACTGGTTCAGGGATTGGCTTGCCTGACAGTGTGTTCGGTGCCATCAGAACCCATAGATTTTGGGTCGTGACACTCTCATAAGGCCTGGAAGCCTCCTCACCTCTCTCATAAGGCGTGGAAGCCTACTCACCTCTCTCATAAGGCCTGGAAGCCTCCTCACCTCTCTCATAAGGCCTGGAAGCCTCCCCACCTCTCTCATAAGGTCTGGAATCCTCCTCACCTCTCTCATAAGGCCTGGAAGCCTCCTCACCTCTCTCATAAGTCCTAGAAGCCTCACTCAGTCAGACACTCTCAAATTTCCCTTAGGCCATAAAATACCGGGTTCTCGACCCAAAACAACGTTTCATTTTTTCAATAAATAGTATCAAAATACTCTGATTGTCAAAACAATTTATCAGGAAAAGACTAAGTGTAAATCACAACATATAAGTGAGGAAAATATATTAAGCACAACCCCCAAGGGGTGAACAGATTGGCACTAGGCCCCAAACATGGCTTACAGCCCAAAACTTATCATAATATGTAAATACTAATTAAGCATAAGCTTACAAATCGGTTTCGCAACTCAGTAGTTGCCTAAATAGGGAATATATCTTCAAAGTTTCAACCTTTGCATTTCAAATCCCGTGAAAGGGTGCATAGTCCGGGGTTTCATACCCTCAGGGCAGGATTTAAAGACATTACTTACCTCAAAACTAGTCCGGAATTATTCCGCAATGTGCTTGCCTCTCGAATCAACCTCCGAAGGCTCAAAATCTACCAAGTTCAGATTTTTATCATCAATATATGCTTAAGGAACGAATTCCAATCGAAAGATATCAAATTTTGCTCAAAAATCTGAAACCGGTCAAAACCCGACCCCCGGGCCTGCATCCCGAAACTCAGAAATGTTTATACTAAAGTGTTCTTTGTCCTCTCACGATTCCGTACATATAAAGAACACCAAAATCGGAGTTCGTTTGACCCCTCAAATCGACCCTTAAAGGTCTCATAATCTCAAGCCCTAAAACCCAATTTTTCTACTGATTTTCCATGAATTTACACTGGTTTTATGCTCTATAATCATCCATAATCGAGTTTTAATGACTAGAACACTTACCACTATGAAGAACAAGAAATTCCCTCTTAAAAATCGCCCCCAAGAACTCTTTGTCGTACAACAATGGTGAAAAAGAGGGTTTATGTCGCGGAGGAAATATTTAAATACTGCCCAGTGATTAATGAACTGCGATAGCGGAAGTTCTCACGCGATCACGAAGAACAAACCTCTCCAGCCCTCATTTTACTCATTGCGATCACGGCATAAGCCACGCGATCGCGACTCAATAAGTCCTTAACTCACGCGATCGCAACCTCACTCACGCGATCGCACTATTCCGTTTACCAAACGTACGCGATCGCACTCCAATACACACGATCGCGATGCACAAACTCGCCTGACCCTCAGATTACTCTACGCGCTCGCGACCTTAGTTCCGCGATCGCAGTGCAAAAATCTCTGCAGCAAAAACACCAGAAAACCAGCTATTTCTTTAAATCTAAATGTGTCCGTTAATCACCCAAAATCAATCCCGAGCCCCTCGGGACCCCAACCAAACCTACCAACACCTCACATATGATCATTCAAACTTAGATGCACTCTCAAACCACCAAATTCACATCGGATTCAAGCCTAAGAACTTTGATATTTCTAAAATCCACCAATGATGCCGAAACTACCCAAATCAACTCCGATTGACCTGAAATTTTGCAGACAAGTCCAAAATAACATTACGAATCGGTTCCAACTGTTGGAATTCCATTCCGACCCCGATAGCCTATTTTCCATTGCCGACCGGAATCGCCAAAAACTAGCTTTCGCCAATTCAAGCCTAATTCTACACCGGACATCACAAAATTATTCTGAACACACTCCTAAGTACCAAATCACCTAACGAAGCTATTCGAGCCATAAAATCCGTATTCCGGGGTCGTTTACCAATAAGTCAACTCTCTGTTGACTTTTCCAACTTTAAGGCTATTTTAAAGGATAATTGACCGATCTCTCTCTCTCTCTCTCTCTCTATATATATATATATATATATATATATATATATATATATATAT
>ML278170.1:55573-70461 GCA_005239495.1 Nicotiana undulata
TTTACGTTCCTGTTGGTTTCGTGTTGATAATATTGAGGACGTTGTGAGAAATGCAGTCTAACTGTTTCGTAATTGTTGAGGTTCACGTGGTTATTGGGTTTCATTGAGTTATTTCCAATTGTTGTTGTAAGTGTGTTAAAAGTGTTGGCTGTTCTCTTGAGTTTATCATAGTATATAAAGACTGAGTTGGATTGACAGCGTTACGGTGTTCACTTATATTATGGTTGGTTTTATTGTGAAATGATATTGGTTAAAGCTTATGAGCTATATGATTTTCTGTTTGAAATTGTGGAAATAACAATATTTTGAAAGGCTTTGCCTGAATTGAGAAATTCTTTATGAATAAAATCATATGATATGTCTGGTGGGAGCGGGTTGCACACCGCAACAAGGAGTGCTAAGGGTGGACAGGTGGGATCGGGTTGCACGCCGCAACAGGAGTAATAAGGGTGATATATTTAGGGAGGAGCAATAAGGGAGGACAGGTGGGAGCGGGTTGCATGACACAACAAGGAGCGATAAGGGAGGACACTTATATTTTTACTGATTTTCAAAGAAAATAAAGATTTGAAAAGCTAAATGTTTATAATTTACTGTTTTGTTTTTTTGAAAACAAAGATTTGGAACTTTCTATTTTATATTACTATTTTCATATTTTGGCACTACTTTTATTCAAAGATAAAGTTTGAAAACTTGGAAATGTTTTAGGATTGGTTATAGCTGAGGCCTGAAAGAGGCGGTTGTGTTATTTTATTATTGTTGTAGTATTTAAATTGATGTGTTTAGATTTCCTTCCTGTTTTATAATTATTGTCTCAGATATATTTTCTTGTTTGTGTAGAAATATTTTATTATGTTATCGTATATATATTAATATCACAGGTTTATTGTTAAAGCCCCGCCTTAGCCTCGTCACTACTTCGTCGAGGTTAGGCTCGACACTTACTTAGTACATGGGGTCAGTTGTACTGATACTACACTCTGTGCTCTTTTGCACAGATCCAGGTACTAGTCAGCGGTATAGGATTCCAGGACAACCACCCGAATCATTTGGAGACACGAGGTACATCTGCCGGCGTTCGCAGATTCCGAGAGTCTTCTCCTATTATTATTTACATTGTTTTATTATATTCAGAACAATTACACTATTTCTTTCGACCATTATTTGTAATATTCTTTAGTAGTTCGTGGATTGTGACACCAGACCCTGGGGTAGTCTTAGAGTTGTTTACATAATTAGTTCGTGATCCGTTTTATTTAAATGGTCATTGTTATCATTTTATTTTATTTCTTTTGGGAATTGTTTTGATTGGGCGCAATTGAAATTTATTTATTTATGCTCAAGTAATTAATCAAGGAAATTAGTTAATCGACTTCTAACATTGGTTTACCTAGCAAGTGTGGTGTTAGGCGCCATCACGATCCCTAAGGTTGGGAATTTGGGTCGTGACAATTTGATGTAATGTAGTTTTAATAACTAATTGCTAAATTTAGTCATTTTTTCTAACAAAATTGAATCTTTAAAATATATGAGTATTAAATTAATTGTTTTTACTCTTAATTGATTTATCAATTATTCTATAATTAGATAAAATTAAGTTAGAATTAATTACTATATTTTGCTATGGAGTTTTAGTTGAATTATATTTAATTAATTAGCTCAAAATAGGCTTAAAATCAGACATGGGCTAACTTGCCCAGGCCCAAAAATTCATCTCCTTAACACTCAAATAACCCAGACCCAGTCGGCCCCGTTACACCACCAAACGACCCCGTTTAATCAGCAACAATCCCAGCCGTTGATTGAATTTGATCAAACGGCTGGGAACTGGCCATACACTTACTATATAACTATCCCAAGCCCCCCACCTACCCTCAAACCCCTAAAGTATAACACCCCCCTCCCCCACCGTCTTTCCCTCTTCTCTCTTCACTTCGCCTGAAACCGCCGTCCACCACCCCAGCTCCGCCGACCGAAAATCGCCACCGGCGGCGGAGCTCCACCAATCGACCCCAAATTTTCACCCTACAACCTCCTCCTCCCTCTCAACCCCGTTCTGCCATTGATTTCCTTGGAAAACCACTCAAAAGCCTCCAATTTTAAATCTGAAAATCCAAAACCCTAGCTTTCTTCTACAAGTTGATTCAAAGACTTCCAATGGTTCACACTTGCATGAGCCGATAGCTCAAGATGAGAGCTATCGATTCATGCGGGTTTGGACCATTTTCAAGCCCACCGGAATCCGGCCAAATTCTGGCAAAGTCACCGGAGTTCGTCCAAATCCCCCTCACTGGTAACCCCCCCTCCCCCCTTCTTCTTAGCATCTCTTCTTTAATTTTTCAAAATCAAAATATGTGTGTCACTTTTGCTGTATGTGTTCTCTGTTAATATGTCCCTATTTTTCGTCCATGATTCTTGTTAATATGTTACTGCTCTCATCTAGTATTTGCATGTTTGTAACGATCCGACCGGTCGTTTTGAGAATTTAAGCTCCGTTCGGGGGTGTAAGGTCATAAGCAGCCTCACCTTGTGTATATCGACCTGTGTGCGTGGTTAGATTCAGTTACCGGATAATCCGAAGTCGAATTGGGAGAAAACATTCAGTTTTAGAAGCTTAAGTGATGAAAGTTGACCGAAGGTTTGACTTTTGTTAAACGACCTTGGAATGAGTTTTGGTTAATGCCAACAGCTTCGTATGATGATTTTGGACTTAGGCGTGCGTCCGGAATTGGTTTTGGAGGTCCGTAGAGTGATTTGAGGTAATTTGGCGAAAGTTAGAATTTCGGCGTTTCCGGCCGATAGGTGAAATTTTGATATCGGGCCCGGAATGGAATTCCGAGGGTGGATGTAGGTCCGTTGTGTCATTTGGTATTTGTTTGCAAAATTCCACATTAATCCGGGTTGAATTGATAGGTTTCGACGCGAGTCTTGATATTTGAAAATTTGAAAATTCCTAAGTTTGATTTTTAGTTTGATTCATCGTTTTAGTGTTATTTTATGTGTTTTGAAACCTCGAGCGAGTCCGTGTTAGGTTATATGACTTGTGTTTGGTTGGACGGGGTACCAGCGATCCCGGGTGTGTTTCGGATAGGCCTCGGGTCAATTTTCTCTCTTCTTGCACTGCTGAACATGCCTTCTGGTGTCCTTCTATGCGATCGCAGAGGAATAGTCGCGATCACATAGAGTCTCCTTGAGCAGCCCAAAATTTCCTTCTACGCAATCGCATGGTCACGTTCGCGATCTCTGCCACGACACCGCCATATATGGGATGACCTGGCCAGTACTTTGTCCGACAATTTCAATATAACGTAGGCATAGCGCCAAACAGGAATTCCTTGTCCAATCTAAAAAAAACGTCATCAGAAAGATTCAGGGAATACGCTATCAAGTGGCGTGAGCAAGTTGCCAGAGTCAAGCCTCCGATGGACGAGACTGAGATGGTTAGTGTCTTTTTACAAGCCTAGGAGGCTGACTACTTCCAAAATATGATGTCCGCCATGGGCAAGCCATTTGCGGAAGCAATAAAAATCAGAGAAATGGTTGAAAATGGTTTGAAGACCGGTCGCATTCTAAGCCAATACGCCATAAGAGCAACTTCCCAAGCAATCCAGAGCGGGTCGGGGAGTGCAACTAATAGAAATAAGAAAGAGGAATCTACAATGATGGCCTCCAGTGTAAGAAACTCCCGACAGCCCCGAGGCTACTTTTCTGACGCCCCACGACATTACTATCCCCACCAGGATGCAGCATATGCCGTGATGCCTCAACCCTGCCCGATAATGAATGCTCAGCCGTATGTCCAGCCCCAACAACACTATAATCAAAACCGAGCTCCACCACCCAGAAACAATCCTCCTCGCCAAGCTCCATATAATCCTCGCCCTCCACAAAATAATCCCCGGGAACCACCCAAGAGAACCCACTTTACACCAATTGGATAATCATACTCCAGCCTTTTCCCAAAGCTGGTCCAAATGGGTCTGCTGCAGCCTGTACCCCAAAATAGTCAAAACCCAGAATCTCCCTCTTACCGGCCAGGTACTCGGTGTGCTTACCACTCAGGGGCTGAGGGACATGATACTGAAGATTGTTGGACCCTCAAACGGGCGGTTGGGAGCCTCATATAACAAAAACAAGGTGGTGCTAAGGGATGATGAAGCTCCCAACATGACCAATAATCCGTTGCCTGCTCACAACAACGGGTCGATTATTGGTATAATTTGTGAAGACCGAGATTTTGATCCGGCCCTAAAAGCTATCATCGCCATTGCGGATGTAGAGAAAAAGCCCAAAGCGGCACCCAAGCAAGTTAAACAGATGAAGAAAAGCAACCCCATCCCTTAGGCCACAGGAAAGGATGAAACCAAAACAGAGACGGGGCCTTCTAAAGATGATGTTCTCTATGTCCCCAGGGCTCCCAGGAAGGAACAATTCGTGTTAAGCCCTCCCAGAAGATTACAATACAACAAAGCAATGTTGAACGTCTCGAAAATGTACATACTGAAGGGGACATATGTGAACGTCCCGAAAATGTACGTACCGAAAGGGACATATGTGGCACGGCGGCCAATAATTTCACCAAGGCTGAATGAGCCCGTGGTTATTAGCCGCGCGTCACAAAATCCCATAAAGGATACCACTACCATCCTTTGGAACTACAACAAGACGGTAGTGGCGTACAAGGGAAAAGAAATCATAGTTGAAGCAATTGAAGCAAACTCATCTAAAAGATACCTCAACCCGAAAGAGCTAAACAAGAACAAACAGAAACGCTTTCCACCTAAAAAACGGTCAACGCCGAGGAGGTAGAGGAATTCTTTAGAAAGATGAAACCTCTGAATATGCTATGATTGAACAACTCAGAGAATCACCCACTCAGGTCTCACTTATATCTTTGCTGATAAGCTCAAGTGCACACCAGAAAGTTTTGATCAAAACGCTTAATGAATCGTATGTTCCGGCCGAAACTACAATTAAACAAATGAAAATAATGGCGGAATGATTCTTTGAGGTAAACCGCATCTCATTCAGTAAAAATTACTTGCCCCCATAAGGGGGCTTCTCACAATAAGGCCCTCCACCTAACCGTCAAGTGTGAAGGGTACTACATAAAAAGGGTCATGGTGGACGGAGGATCTGGGGTCGACATTTGTCCTCTCTCAACCCTAAAAAGAATGGAGATTGGAACTGAGAGAATCAGGACCAACAATGTGTGCGTCCGTGCATTCGACGACATCAAGAGGGACACAATTGGAGAAATTGACTTGGTCTTGACAATTGGCCGCGTAGACTTTGAAATAACATTCCAGGTTTTGGACATGGATACATCTTATAATTAACTCATGGGGAGTCCATGGATCCACGCCGCAGGAGCTGCCCTCGACCCTCCATCAGATGGTTAAATTCGAGCACGAAGACCAGGATATCGTGGTCCATGGGGAAGACGAGCAGTGTATTTACAAGGATCCATCAGTCACCTGCCTGGAAGCAAGAGAAGGTAGTGAGCATATCGTCTACCAGGCTTTTGAGATTGTGGTTGTGGACCCGTGTGAGGAGGGAAACTCTTGTCCTCATCCATTAATATCAAATGCTTCCATCATGGTCACTAGCAACATGATCAAACATGGGTACAAACCCGGAAAAAGGACTCGGGGTGTCCTTGCAAGGCATCACAGAAACTATCACCTTGCCTACTAGTGAAAAGTTCTTCGGCATTGGGTTTCAAGCTACTCCCGATGATGAAAAATGGGCCGACCAGCGTAAGAAAGATGGTTGGGTGTTGCCTCAGCCAATTCGACACATCACTGAATCATTTGTCGAGCCGAAATACATAGAAGAAAAAAAGGAAACCGTCACGGTCGAGGAAATCGAAGAGATTTGTGGGGCAATGAGGCAGATATTGCATGAAACACATATGGTCCAATTAGGAGAAGGCTCCAGCACTGCTGAAGTGCAATATATGGGGCCTAATGCCAAGCTCCAAAACTAGAAGGCTACTTCATTCCCCGTCAGGCGGGAGTCCTGGTAGTCCAGCATTGCGATCCTTTCTACACTTCGAGTTATTTCAGGGTGTAACTCGAGCGTTTTTAGTTTATTGTCTTTTCAAATTCTGATGTAAACCCTCCTATGTTCAAATTCAATGAAATGAAATTAATATTTCACAGTCTATGAACCTCTCTCTTTATTCTTCCTAATTTCTGTTATTTTCTCTTATCTTTCTCTTTTCATTTCTAATAATGCGGATTTTAATAACATGATATGCTTGCGGACTTCACGCCCAGATTTTGATATGTCGTCTAACCAAGAAATAATGAATCAAGAACCGGAATGTGATGAAGATGAGGCTTTTAGGGAAATAAATCGAGAATTGGAACAATTCGAGAATAAGCCTAAGCCAAACTTAAGCGAAACCAAACCGGTTAATTTGGGTAATTCAGAAGAAGTTCGAGAAACCATGATAAGTATCCATACTGATGAAAGAACTAGGGACACTTTGATCCAAATTCTATTCGAATTCAAAGACGTGTTTGCCTGGTCTTATGATGACATGCCCGGACTGAGTGTTGACTTGGTGGTGCACAAGTTGCCGACTTACCCAGGTTATCCACCCGTCCAACAAAAGCAGAGGACATTTAAAACAGACATGAGTGACAAGATCAAAGAAGAGGTCACTAAACAACTAAAGGCCGGAGTGATCCGAGTGGTCCAATACACCACCTGGCTGGCCAATGTGGTCCCGGTACCTAAGAAAGACGGTAAAGTCAGAGTGTGTGTCGACTACCGAGATTTGAATAAAGCAAGTCCCAAAGACAATGTTCCACTGCCAAACATCCATATCCTGGTTGACAATTGTGCTAAACATGAGGTACAGTCTTTCGTGGATTGTTACGCTGGGTATCACCAGGTTTTAATGGATGAAGAAGATGCAGAAAAGTTGACTTTCACCACACCCTGGGGCACCTACTGTTACCGGGTCATGCCATTCGGTCTAAAGAACGCCGGGGAAACTTATATGAGGGTCATGACTGCTATTTTCCACGACATGATGCATCACGAGATTGAGGTGTATGTGGATGATGTGATTATTAAATCTAGAACGCAAGACGACCATGTGAAGCATTTGAGAAAATTCTTTAAACGTCTGCACAAGTATGATTTGAAATTGAATCCAGCCAAGTGTGCCTTCGGAGTTCCATCTGGGAAGTTGCTAGGATTTATAGTCAGCCGACGGGGCATCGAGCTGGACCCGACGAAGATAAAATCTATTCGGGATTTGCCACCTCCGAGAACCAAGAAAGAGGTCATGAGTTTGCTCAGCAGGTTCATCGCTCAGCTGACATCTACATGTGAGCCTATATTCAAGCAGTTAAAGAAAGATGCAACAATTAAATGGACAGACGAATGCCAAGACGCCTTCGACAAGATCAAAGAATATCTATCGAACTCGCTAGTGTTAGTCCCACCGGAACCGGGAAGGCCTTTGTTCTTGTATTTGATGGTGTTGGAAAATTCCTTCGGGTGTGTTCTCGGGCAACATGACGCAACCGGGAAAAAGGAATAGGCCATACACTACCTGAGCAAGAAATTCACAAGCTATGAAGCAAAGTATACGTTGCTGGAAAGAACTTGCTACACTTTAACTTGGGTTGCTCAGAAGCTCCGGCATTATTTGTTGGCTTATACCACCTATCTCATCACTAGGCTGGATCCTTTGAAGTATATATTCCAAAATCCAATGCCCACCGAAAGGTTAGCAAAGTGGAAAATCTTGCTCACCGAGTTCGCCATAGTCTATGTCACCCGCACATCGATGAAATCTCAAGCCTGGGCGGATCACCTAGCTGAAAATCCTGTCGATGACGACTATCAACCTCTAAGTACTTACTTCCCATACGAGGAGGTAAACTCAGTCGAGGTAATTCCCAAAAACACCAACACTTGAAAAATGTTCTTTGATGGAGCCGTAAATGCAAAAGGTGTTGTGATTGGGGCAATCTTGATTTCTCCCACAGGACAACACTATCCACCCACCGCCCGTCTTCGGTTCTTCTGTACAAAAAACACTGCTGAATATGAAGCCTGCATAATGGGCATGAATATGGAAATTGACATGGATGTAGAGGAATTATTGATCATGGGAGATTCTGACTTGATTATCAAGCAAGCTCAGCGAGAATGGGAAACTCGGGATGTTAAACTCCTTCCATATAGACAACATGTGGAGGATCTTAGCAAGCGGTTCAAAGCCGTCGAGTTCAGGTATATTCCTTGATGCCACAATGAGTTAGCTGATGCACTAGCCACCTTGGCTGCAATGCTGCCATACCCGGGTAATGCCCACATTGACCCCTTGGAGATTCAAATACGGAAAAGACATGGTTATTGCAACACGGTCGAAATAGAGCCCGATGTTCAGCCATGGTATCATGATATCAAAAGGTTCTTGAAAACAAAATAATATCCGGAGCAGGCCAACATAGACCAAATGAGAACCATCCGAAGGCTCGCCAACAATTTCTTCCTAAGTGGGGAAGTGCTATATAAATGGACTCTCGATCTGAATCTATTGAGGTGTATGGATGCTAAAGAAGCCGAAAAGACTATGAACGAGGTGCATTCAGGAGTGTGCGGCCCCCACATGAACGGGTACATCCTCGCAAAGAAAATCCTACGGGCAGGATATTATTTGATGACCATGGAGAAAGATTGCTTCAGCTTCGTCCGAAAATGCCATAAGTGTCAAATACATGGCGATTTGATCCATGCACCACCTTCATAATTGCATCCCATGTCAGCACCCTAGCCGTTTGTTGCCTGGGGAATGGATGTCATCGGGCCGATCGAGCCAAGAGCCTCAAACGGGCACAGATTTATCCTGGCTGCTATCAACTATTTCACAAAATGGGTCGAGGCAGTCACATTCAAAGTTGTCACTAAGAAAGTAGTGGTGGATTTTGTGCACTCCAATATCATTTGTCGTTTTGGTATCCCAAAAACTATCAATACCGACAATGCCGCCAATCTAAACAGTAACTTGATGAGGGAGGTATGTGAACAGTTTCAAATCACACACCGCAATTCCACCCCTTACCTCCCTAAAGCCAATGGCGGCGTTGAAGCAACGAACAAAAACATCAACAAAATCCTCAGGAAAATGATTCAGACTTCTAGGCAATGGCACGAGAAATTGCCTTTCGCACTATTAGGATATCGCACGACCGTGCGCACATAAGTTGGAGCTACAACCTATCTACTAGTTTATGGCACTGAAGCCGTAATACCCGCGGAAGTTGAAATCCCCTCCCTTCGGATCATTGTCGAAGTAGAAATTGAGGATGACGAATGGGTCAAAACCCGGTTGGAATATTTAAATCTGATTGATGAGAAAAGAATGGCCGCAGTTTACCACAGGCAGTTGTACCAACAAAGAATGGCCCGCGCCTACAACAAGAAAGTGCGACCTAGGAACTTCGAAGTGGGGCAACTTTTCCTAAGACGTATCCTCCCACACCATGAAGAGGTGAAAGGAAAATTCGCCCCGAATTGGAAAGGTTCATACATCATAAGGAAACTGCTACGGAAATGAGCATTATACTTGGAAGACATCGAAGGAAATGATCCCGAAACGACTGTCAATGCATATGCAATCAAAAGGTACTATGTTTGACCTTTTCCTGATGTGGGTGCTCCCGATCGAAATGACGAAGGCTTTCATTCACGCTACCCCAAACACTACCCAACTTTTGTAAACCCTTTGCGCCGGTTACTTTTCTTTGATTACCCTCTTTGGAATCCGAAAGTGTTGTTAAAAAAAAGATGATGATAATGAAAAACAAAACAAAAATCAAAACAAAAACCAAAACAAAATATTTCCCTGAACTACGTTCGACTTGATTCCGAAAGGATACGTAGGCAGCCTCTCCTTGGGGTTCAATCACAGCACAATAAAATTACACATTTCCCCAAGAGTTTAAGCTGCAAATGTTATGTTTTCGCCTAAAAAGTTCCAAAGTTGTAACTCAATCCAAATTCTTTCTACCCAAAACCATGTTCAAGTCCTTTCGATCGATCGACAAAGATGTCTAAAGTTGGAGGATGCATATGTTTGAAGCTGATACAAGCAATGAGAGAAATTAAAAATGAGAGAGTCTTATCGGTGAATACCCACACGGGCACCGTGAGGCGATGGTAAAAAGAGAAGCAAAAATGAGAGAGTCTTATCGTTGAAAACCCACACGGGCACCGCGAGGCGATGGTGAGCAGAGAAATTGAAAATGAGAGAGTCTTGTTAGTGAAAACTCGCAAAGAGCACTACAAGGCGATGGTGAGAAGAGAAATGATGGAGGTTAGTCGGCAAAAACCCGCAAAGGGCGCCACTGATCGAAAATGATAAAGGATCACTGACATGAACACAGTTCGTGACAAGGTTTCTCAGGTAATAGTTGTGATGAATTTTTGAGAATTGGACAGTTTACACATATCAGACATCCAGTCCAAAAAGCATGTCATGTTCATTGAAGTCTGCATGCACTCCAGATAAGTCATTCTTTCCTTTCCCCCCAAAGGGATACTTTTTGTTCAAATTCATTGTCTGTTCTGTCATTTATTTACTTTCAAATCCCTTTCGGTCTAACTCTGTTTCGGAAAATAAGGCAAAGAAAGGATGGAAAAACTGATTTACAGAATCTCGTTTGGCATGGGCTAATATGGAAAAGGCGCTCAGCCTCACCAAGGGCATCAAGTCGATCCCGACCGGCCTTAGCGACCGATGCTTCAAACTCAAAACCCTTTAAAAGAGAAAATCAAATCGCAATGCCTACAAAGGCAGATGAAATTGAAAGGTTGAGTCCCACGCAGCTAACCCCCTCGACAAAAGTTTGAAAAGCCAAAGTATTCCAAATGCTTTGAAGTAGAAAGGAAAGGCAAATGAAGGCAAAATAAAGTTAGGACGGTTAAGTCCCACGTGACTAGTCGTTGCAGCAAATCTGAGGAGCCTAAAGTTTACCGACGCTCAAAAACCCAAAAGAAAACAAGTGAAAGACCTGCAAAGGCAAAGTAAAGTTGATATGTTGGGTCCCACGTGACCGATCACCCTGTTAAAATCTGGAAAGCCAGGGTCCCCGGGTGTAGAAATAAAACCCAATCCCCAGCAAGCAAGCAAGCAGTTGAGATCTTCGTCAAAAGGCCGATATCAAGCAGTTGAAATAATCAAGGTCGCAAAACCAACCACCGTTTCAAACTAACATATTGTTTTTTGTTGAAATAAGAAACAGGTGCAACTCAAAAGCAACCGTGCAAAAAGCAGGTGCAACCAAAAGAAATTTGTGCGAGGGATGAAAGTAGCTCTGCATCACTGACTCCAAAAAGGGAAGTTTCCTCCAAAATACTTTCCTGTATGCATGAAAATAAAAATATATAATAATAAAATAAAATAAAAAAGAGAGAAAAAAAGAAGAAGAAATGAAGCTGAAAATGATTCAAATCTAAAGTAGCATAGCGTCCCCAATCCCTAGCCAAACCTTTTCCAACAAAGGACATTCCATTCCTTAGTTGATGCCAACGTAGGGTCCTACCCCCTAGCAGACACCAGCATGACCTGGTGATGTTTTTCTTTTCTAGACACCAGCATAACCTGGTGATTTTTTTCCTGACACTGGCATAACCCAATGATCTCTTTTCCCCAGATAGCAGCATAACCTGTTGACCTTTCCAGACACCGGCATAACATGGTGATATTTTCCTGACAACAACATAACCTGTTGATCACTTCTTGACGCTGGCATAGCCCAATGATCTCTTTTTTCTAGGCAACAACATAACCTGTTGACCTTTCCAGACACCGGCATAACCTGGTGATCATTTTTCTAACAACAACATAACATGTTGATCACTTCCTGACGCTGGCATAACCCAATGATCTCTTTTCTCCTGGAAACAACATAACCTGTTGATCTTTCCAGACACCGGCATAACCTGGTGATCTTTTCCTGACAACAGCATAACCTGTTGATCACTTCTTGACGCTGGCATTACCCAATGATCTCTTTTTTCTAGGCAACAACATAACCTGTTGACCTTTCCAGACACCAGCATAACCTAGTGATCTTTTTTCTGACAACATCATAACCTGTTGATCACTTCCTAACGCTGGCATAACCCAGTGATCTCTTTTCTCCAGGCAACAGCATAACCTGTTTACCTTTCCAGACACCGGCATAACCTGGTGATCATTTTTCTTACAACAGCATAACATGTTGATCACTTCCTGACGCTGGCATAACCCAATGATCTCTTTTCTCCTGGAAACAACATAACCTGTTGATCACTTCCTGACGCTGGCATAACCCAATGATCTCTTTTCTCCTGGAAACAACATAACCTGTTGATCTTTCCAGACACCGGCATAACCTGGTGATCGTTTCCTGACAACAGCATAACCTGTTGATCATTTCCTGACACTGACATAACCCAGTGATCTCTTTTCCAAGCAACAGCATAACCTGGTGATCTTTTTTCCTGACAACTACATAACTTATTGATCATTTTCTTGACACTGGCATAACCCAGTGATCTCTTTTCCCGGGGATAGCATAACCTGTTGACCTTTACAGACACCAGCATAACCTGGTTATCTCTTTCTTTACAACGACATAACCCGTTGATCTTCCCCTCCAGACACCGGCATAACCCGGTGATCTTTTCTTGACGATAGCATAACCTGTCGATCTTTTCCAACATAGGGTCTCCAATCCCTAGTTGATTTTACTTTTTAGGAATAGGGTATCCACCCACTAGTCTACATTAACTTCGGGTACCCCATTCCCGGCTTTTCATTGATGTCAATAATAAAGTAACATAGATTGTTTTACAATAACTCACGACATTTTCCTAGTGAAAACTGGGCAGAAAATTTTGTTCGTTTGTTTTGATTTTGCGCAGATTACAATGTATTCGAGACGACCAAAAGAAGACGTCTCATTTCAGAATAAAAGAAAAAAAAAGAAGAAAAAAAAAAAGTTGGACCCCAAAGTAGAGAAGCGGAAAAGATGTGGACCGCTCAAGACAAGATTGAAGTCACAAGCGGTTCATGTCCCTTCTTGATCCGAAAATGCTGAAGAAGATTGAACCAGCGCCTACAACTAGCAAGCATCAAGGTCCAGATCGAGTCTGTACAAAAGCAGCCAAGACTCAAGATCAAGCTTCAAAAGACTAATAGATAGGACTCTTGTAAGTCATAGTTGATAGGTTTAGCTTAGTCTTTATCATTTTTTGGTTACTTTGGTGTAATAAGGAGCTCAGTAGCAGTAACAACAGCAACCGCAGTGAAACCACCGTTACCCGGTAGTCCCAGCTACCAAAACATCCAGAACTACACTGACCTGATTCCTTTATAGCCAAGGATACGTAGGCAACCTTTGAAACAGGGTTCGGTCAAACTTTTCAAATGCGCTTCACAATTGAGTATGCGAATGGGTAATGTCATTCATGATTTCTCACTTTGTCTTTGCCCGAAAACTCTTCGTGTTTCCGAGCAAAGAGGGGCAACTGTGAGTACGTGATTTTTCACCCACCATACACTCCTACAAAATTCAATAAATTAATTAATTTTATGAATTTTGTTGAATTTTAGCGTATTTGTTAATTGTTTTTGCATTGCATATTCATAATTCGTCTTTTAAAATTATTAAAATTGCATAATTAGGCGCATCATCATTATCAAGGATTTATAAATTTATCATTTATAATTAATTAAATTAAATAACAAACTAATTATGATTATTTGATGTAATGTAGTTTTAATAACTAATTGCTAAATTTAGTCATTTTTCCTAACAAAATTGAATCTCTAAAATATATGAGTATCAAATAAATTGTTGTAACTCTTAATTAATTTATCAATTAATCTATAATTAGACAAAATTAAGTTAGAATTAATTACTACATTTTGCTATGGAGTTTTAGTTGAATTAGATTTAATTAATTAGCTCAAAATAGGCTTAAAATCAGACCTGGGCTAACATGCCCAGGCCCAAAAATTCATCTCCCTAACACTGAAATAACCTAGCCCATTACCCAGTCGGCCCCGTTACACCACCAAACTGTGATGACCCAAAAGGTCATCCCGTATAATTTTAACTAAATCTGTATTTCGAGACCCTGAAAGCCTACGTTTATCTCACCTCGATGTGCGTGTGTAGCCCGGGTGCGTAGCCGGGAAGCCTTTATGTGAAAAATTGATAAAATGTGGAATTTATGATAATTATTTGAATAAAGTTGACTTTGGTCAACATTTTTGGTAAACGGATCTAGAACCATGATTCGACGATCCCGGAGGGTACGTAGGAAAATATGGGACTTGGGCTTATGCCCGGAATCAAATTCCGAGGACCCAAGTCCGAGAAATGAATTTTTAAAGAAAATTGTTTTCTGAAAAATATAAAGGTTTTTGAAAATGAGCATTGATGTGAAACTTGTGTTATCGGGCCCGTATTATGGTTCCGGATCCCGGAACAGGTTCAATATGTTTATTACATACTACCTATGAAACTTGGTAAGAAACGGACTCAGTTTGAGGGGATTCGGACTAAAAATGGAAAATTTAAAGGTTAATGAAGTTTTGAGAAATTCTATAGATTTTGAGGTTTAATTCGATGTTTACGATGTTATTTTGGTGTTTTGATTACTCGAATAAGTCTGTAGGATGTTTATGAGGTTGTGTGTATATTTGATTTGAGCCCCGAGGGCTCGGGTGAGTTTTGGGGAGGTGTCGGAGTGCTAAAGTGTTGAAAATTATCTGGTGTAAAACGCGATTTCTGGTGTCTCGTGCCAAACACTATGTGATCACATAGGTTTCCCCACGATCGCATAGTGTAGTGTGAAAAGGGGGG
>ML278171.1:0-31332 GCA_005239495.1 Nicotiana undulata
ACTATTTGCAAATCTTAAAACCTACATATCTCCTTCATTATAAAGTCAAATTGAGTGATTCAAAAGCCTAAATTGATTAGAATTTCACATGAAATCCATTGGGAGCAGTAAAACACGTGAACAATATATATATAACGAGCAATTCGGGTTTTCTTCCAATTTTTGACCGGGGAGAAGCTTTTTGGGCGATTTTTGAAGGAGAAAATCAGTGGGTATCACAGAGGTAAGCAATTTGATTATTAAAACTCGTTTATGGGTGATTATAGACCATAAACCCAGCCTTTAATTCATGAAAAACAGTAGAAAAATAGAATTTTGGGGCATGAGATTATGAGACCTTGAAGGGTCAATTTGAGGGGTCAAACGGACTCCGCAGTGTTCTTTATATGTACGAACTCGTGGGAAGATGAAGAACACTTTTCTGTAAAACTTTCTGAGTTTCGGGACGCGGGCCCGGGGGTCAGGTTTTGACCGGTTTCGGATTTTTGAGTTAAATTCGATATTTTTCAATTGGAATTTATTCCTTAAGCATATGTTGATGATAAAAATCTGAACTTGGTAGATTTGGAGCCTTCGGAGGTTGATTCGAGAGGCAAGCGTGTTGCGGAATAATTCCGGGCTAGTTTTGAGGTAAGTAATGTCTTGAAATCCTGTCCTGAGGGTATGAAACCCCGGACTATGCACCCTTTTACGGGTTTTGAACTGGAAAGATTGAAACTTTGGAAATATCTCCGTATTTAGGCGACCATTGAGTTGCTAAACCGATTTTTAAGCTTATGCTTAATTAGTATTTATATATTATGATATGTTTTGGGCTGTAAGCCGTGTTTGGGGCCTAGTGCCGATCTGTTTACCCCTTGGGGGACTGTTTTACTGTGTTTCCTCACTTGATATGTTGTGAATTACACTCAGTCTTTTCCTGATAAATGGTTTTGACACTCAGAGTATTTTGATACTATTTATTGAAAAATGAAACATTATTTTGGGTCGAGAACCCGGTTTGTTTATGGCCTAAGGGCCAATTGAAAGTGTCTGACTGAGTGATGTGAGGAGGCTTCCAGGCCTTATGAGTGATGTGAGGAGGCTTCCAGGCCTCATGAGAGAGATGAGAAGGCTTCCAGGCCTTATGTTATTATTGCGCTTGGGCTGTAGGAGCCCCTCCGGAGTCTGTAACACACCCCCAGTGAGCGCCGGTACCGATTGAGTGATGATGATTGCCCGCGGGGCTGATACTGAGTGATGATTGATACTGAGTGATTGAGGGAATGCCTGAGGGCATCTGTTATGAGAAATGATTTTGGCCCGAGGGGCACTTTTATGATGATTTTACTATGTTTTCAAGCTATGATTTACTTCATTTTCAAACTGGTTTTACTGAGGATTTCACTGAGATATACTGATATTGTACTTGTTTTTCAAAGGAGTTTGGAACTGGTTTTTGAACCTATGAAATTGCTGAATACTACTTGGTGACTTGGTGTTTTACTGGCTTTTGTGAAATGGTGTATCTGATTGTGTGCTTTATATTTCTCAGACTGTGATTTCTTTTCATTACCACTAAGTTGGCGTACTCATAAAGACTCCCTGTGCCTCTGTGCACAGATCCAGGTACCAGCTCTCAGCAGTAGCTAACGCAGGTTCGATAGCAGAAGTTCACGGGATTTCGAGGTAGTTGTCCAACGTCCACAACTTCTCCATTTCCCTTACTTGTTTAGCTTTAGCATTTGATTCAGAGATATACATTATAGTTTTAGCAGAGTTAGATTTATTTATTCGTAGATGCTCATGACTATTGACTCCAGTTCTTGGGAGGTGGTTTAGAATATTATGGGGACGCTAAGACTTATTTATATTATTTATGCTATGGTTGCTTGCTGATTATCTAATTGTGAACTGTTATGATTGAACAAAAGCGTAGTAAAGTGATGGTCGGCTAGCCTAGTTCCACGATAGGCACCATCACGACCTGTTAGGATTTGAGGTTGTGACAAAGGATCCTGACGGGAGAAGCACTTACCTAGTATACTCGACAGGATTCGCGAAATTGGAGAACATGGCAAGATAATGTGGAGGACTTCATGAATCACTTCGATTCAACAAGGAAATAACTCCCGATAGGTTCGCACTAGTGAACCTGCAGAAAAAACCATATGAAGCATTCCAATAATAACACGATAGTGGAGGTTAGAGGCTGCCAAGGCGCAATCTCCGTTGGACGACAATGAATTAACCAAGTATTTCATTAGAGCCCGGGAAGGGATATACTTCGAAAAAATGATGGAAATGATGGGATAGAAATTCCCCAAGTTAGTCGAGATTGGAAATTTCTTAGAAGAGGGTATAAAATCTGGTAAAGTACAATTTGAAGAGAGGGGTCCTAAAAATTATACCCCGGTCACTGAGCCTCTGGACCAATTGTTCGAGAGATTTAGAAGAGCAGGATTGATACATCTAGTAGAAGGAAGGGTTCCTGAGTATCCCTCCAAGTATTTTGATGCAAAAAGGTGCGTGTACCATTCCAACATGCCTAGGCATGATACTGAAGATTGTTTTAAGCTGGAAAATAAGATTGAAACACTGATCAAGAGTGGAGCAATTCAGTGTACTTCGGCGCCGCCTAATGTGAATCGCAATCCTCTGCCATATCACTAAAATCAGGGGATTAACATGATCACATTGGACGAAGAATATGATCTAAAGGGAATAATTGTCACAATAAGAAATTCAGAAGCCGCCAGGATCCCTCCTCAATGGGCCCCAATAATTAAAGAACAAGTAAGACCTACAGTGACAGTTCGAACTTATCAGTGACAACCTGTCGTTTCCACAAGGGACGAAGAGATTCGGGAATAGAAAATCGTCCCACGAACATACCAGTAGTAGGGGAAGGCCATGATGACAGATTCTGCCGCAGCCAATGGTATGACTAGGTTTGGGAGATGATACGCTCTTGAAGATGCCAATCGGGGGAACTTTGGAAGAGAAAAAATTCGAAGAAGGAACATAACAGACCCAGAAGTCGCCGAGTTCTGGAAGAGGATGTCGACCGAAGAGTACTCCATGGAGGAGCAGCTGAAGAAAACTCCAGCATAGATATCAATCATGGACTTCTTGATGAGTTCTGATAGTCATAATGATGCCATGTTGAAAGTAGTAAGTGGGGTAATAGTACCAAGAAACAGCACCAGTGAGGCGCTGGCTACGACAATTGGGGAAAATGGTCAAAGCAAATATGATTTCTTTCAGAAGAGACAAACTTTCTGTTGAAGGCACAAGTCACAACAAAGCTCTTCATACCACTATCAAATATGGGGACAAAGTGGTATCCTGAGTACTGGTCAATGGAAGGTTAAGAGTTAACATCTGAACGCTCTCTACCCTATGGGAGTTAGGAATTCATATGAGGGTAGTCAAACAAATCCATGTGAGGGTGAGGGCCTTTGACAGTTCATAGATGGATGTCATTGGAAAAAATTATTTGGCCTTGTAGATCGGGCCTGTCGAATTTCCCACATTATTCAAGTAATGGATATTTCTTCCTCGTACAACTTGTTGCTGGGAAGGACCTGGATACATATGGTAGGGGTTGTTCCATCCACTTTACACCAATGCATGAAATTTGAGTGGGATGTCAGGAGATCGTGGTCCACGGTGAGTGGGGTCACTCCGCTTACTTGGAGCATGTTGTTCCATTCATTGAAGAGCTAGAAGGAGTTTCTTTCCATGCAGACTACCGAAATGGAAGAGACTGAAAAAAACTTGGGAATGAAGTTGTCGTATAGATCCAAGATGGCTATGAGGGAGATGGTGAAATATGGAAAGCGACGGGAGGCAGGTCGGACGGGATCACATAGCCAATTGAACCTAATGGGCAGAAAGGAAGGGTTGGCATAGGATATTAGCCTCCGGTGGGGAAAGCTCATACCGTTAGCTCCGGGAAAGGTTTTTGTGCCAGAGCATGTTTCAAGTCTGGGTCAGAGTTCAGTACCAGAAGATGATACCATTGACAGGATGGGAAAGCCGTTTGTGAATATAATAGAAGAATGATGTGAGGGGACTAACATCAAGACACCGACCATCAGGGATGCTGAACCAGGGGAAGAGCTGCCGAATTGGACCGCTAGTCCATCTTTGGTTCGTGGGGAGTCTTGGTAGTATTGAACTGGAAAACAATTCTTTTGAAAAGGGCACGGTCAATTGAGGCTTGTACTGTGTTTGTAACCTTTTTATCATTTGCCTCTTTTGAATGCTTTAAAAAGTTCCTCTTTTGAAGAAATAAAAAGAATCATTTTCTCAAAATATTGAAACTTTATTCACCGCTTCATTTATACTTGGCTTTTCATTTCAGTAATAAAAATGGTAAAACCCTGCATTCCACAATTGTGACATTTAACAAAATCGTCGAACGCAACAACCTAGATTGTGAGGAGTATGATGCCAGACAATCTCCCACGAGAGATTGAACAATTAGAGAGTCAGAAACAGACCAACCTCGAAGAAATGGAAGTGGAAACCTTGGAAGTGAAGAAGACATGAAAGAAACCAGAATCAACATTCATTTAGAAGCCGAGCAGAGGGAAAAACTGGTTGAGCTTCTCCGGCAATACATCGATGTATTCACACGGTCATATGATGAAATACGGGGATTAAGCACTAATATTGTTTCACATCGACTGCCCATCGATCTTACACAAAGCGTATCATCAGATTTGACTACGAAGGAAGGAACTCGAAGTGAAAGGGCACCGTCTTGTGCAAGGCAACGATAGTTGGCCCTCTATCATCTTCTATCAGGTAGACTTGGTAAAAGGGCCCCGACTTATTTCCATAATAAGAGTTCGACCGCGGCCTCCCCTTTTTTTTGGGGGGGGGGGGGAGCNCCTGACAAGCATAAGATTCATTCAATAGCCAAGCAGGAGAGTATGCACCACTCCGAAGTACTAATAACTAAGTTGAAAAGACAGCGCCTTCAGCAAAGAAATTGTGAACCGCCCTGACCAAGTCGTCAACAAAAATATTCCAAGAGTGATAATAAAAAAGACCTGGAATCAAAAAATTGAAAGGATAGGGGAGTCACAGCCCCCAACCAAAGGAGTGGTTACGTTCACTATGTCCCCCTTATTCCCGACATGCTTGCCATAACGCTCTAACGCACGTCGTTATGGCGCTTTGGAACACTGACGATCTCCACCTCTTGCAAGCAACCTGAGCAGGGATATTTAGCTATTTATCCTTAGAGAAAAGGTGACTTCCCTACTCCCTTGCTTTTAGAGAAGAACGACAATTGCCTTCGTGATCCCCACCCGGGAATCACTTCACTTCATGTGCCTGTAGAGTCATCCATAGTATCAGACAGAGATCCATGGTTCACTTCAGCCTTGTGGTAGAGCCTGCAGAAGGCTTTGGGTAGCAGAGTGAGTCTTAGCACAACCTTCCATCCAATGATTGTCGGTCAAGCAGAAACCCAGAAAGTTCAAACCCGATTTAAGTTTGAGGATAAAAGAGGATGTGACCAAGAAGATAGAGGCAAATGTGTTAAGGGTATCCCAACTAGTTTTCAAATATCATCCTAGTTACCAAAAAAGACGGAAGGATCAAGATATGTGTGGATTACCGATATCTCAACAAAGCTAGTCCGAAGGATGACTTCCCTCTGCCAAATATCCATATCCTCATCGACATTTGCACGAAGCATGAACTGCAACCATTTGTGGATTGATTCGTTGGGTACCACAAAATCTTGATGCATGAGTAAGATGTAGAGAAGGAAGCCTTCACCATGCCTTGGGGAGTTAACTTTTATAGAGTCATGACGTTCGGTCTCAAGAACGCCGGTGCCACCTACATGAGGGGCATGACGGCCCTTTTTCACGACATGATTCATAAAGAGATTGAACTATATGTGGATGACATCATCATCAAGTCTCAAAGTAATTCAGAGCACTTGGATGATTTGAGGAAATTTTTGAATGCCTGCGAAGGTACAGTTTGAAGTTGAACCCGACAAAGTGCGTGTTCGGAGTCCCTTCTAGAATATTGTTGGACTTCATTGTAAGCAGGAAGGGGATAGAATTGGACCCATCAAAAATTAAGGCCATTCAGGAATTTCCACCACCAAAGAGCAGGAAAGATGTAATGAGTTTCCTGGGTAGATTGAATTATATCAGTCGCTTCATAGTCCAATCACGGTAATCTGTGAACCCATTTTCAAGTGTTGTAAAAGGATGCTTCCACAAAATGGACAGAAGAATGCCAGAAAGCCTTCAACAGAATCAAGGAGTATTTGTCAAATACACTAGTGTTGGTTCCCCCAGAACCCGGGAAGCCATTATTACTATATTTGTCAGGCTTGGATAACGCCTTCGATTGTGTGTTGGGACAACACGACGTGACTTGGAGAAAGGAGCAGGCCGTCTACTACTTAAGTAAGAATTTCATGCCATGTGATGCCAAATATACTTTGATAGAACGCACTTGTTGTGCTCTGACTTGGATCACGCAGAAGTTAAGGCATTATATGTCAGCATACACTACGCACCTGATATCTTGGCTCGGCCCGCTCAAGTACATCTTCCAAAAGACGATGCCTACCGGAAAGCTAGCTAAAAGGAAAATTCTCCTCAGCGAACTTGACATTGTGTACATAACTCAAACGGCTATCAAGGGGCAAGCTTTTGCTGACCACATCGCAAAGAACCCAGTGGATGGGGATTACGAGCCACTCACTACGTATTTTCTCGACGAAGAAGTATTATTTGTTGGAGAAGATATTGCAGAATCGTACAGTAGATGGAGAATGTTCTTCGATGGAGCAGCAAACTTCAAAGGATTTAGAATTGGGACAGTCCTAATTTCATAATCTAGACAGCACTATCCAGCATCGGAAAAGATAGGATTCCCTTGTACCAATAATATAGTTGAATATGAAGAGTGCATCCTTGGGATCATAATGACGGTCAACATGAACGTCAAAGAACTCTTGGTCATAGGGGATTCCGATCTATTGATACACCAAGTCCAAGGGGAATTTTCCACCAAAAAGTTCAAGATCCTTCCGTACCTACATTGCGTGAAGGAGTTATGCAAGAAGTTCACAAAGATTGAGTTCAATCACGTCCCCAGGATTCAGAACGAGTTGGCCGACGCCCTTGCAACTTTATCATCTATGATTCAACATCCAAGCAAGAACTGCATTGGCCCTATCGAGGTAGAGATCAAGGATCATCATGCCTATTACTTCCATGTAGATGAAGAGCCAGATGCTAAGACAAGGTATCACGAAATCAAGAGGTTCCTTGTAGCCAGAGAATGCTACTTATGGTCAAAGGCGAGCTGTCAAGAGATTGGCGAACCACTTTTTCCTCAATGGGGAAGTCATGTACATGAGGAAACTAGATTTAGGTTTTTTGAGATGCGTGGATGTCGGCGAGGCAACCAGGTTATTGGAAGAAATACATGTAGGAACATGCGGAACCCACATGAATGGGTTCACATTAGCCAAGAAGAACTTGAGAGCTGGATACTTTTGGATGACTATGGAAAATGACAATATCCGCTACGTACGAAAGTGTCACCAGTGCCAGATTCACAAGGATTTCATCCGCGCTTTTCCAAATGAGTTAAACGTGATGGGTTCACCATGGTCGTTCATCGCTTGGGGAATGGACATGATTGGACCTATAGATCTTGCCTCATCAAATGGACAGCGTTTCATCTTGGTAGCTATCAAGTATTTCACTAAATGAGTCAAAGCATCTACCTACAAAGCCGTCACAAAGAAGGTAGTGGCAGATTTTATTCGGAACAACATCGTCTGCAGATTTGGAATACCAGAATCTATCATCACTACAATGCTGCTAATCTCAACAGCGACCTCATGAGAGAAATCTATGAGAAAATCATAATTGTCCCCTGCAATTCTATAGCCTACAGATTGTAAATGAATGGGGCAGTCGAGGCAGCCAACAAGAATATAAAGAGGATTCCACGAAAGATAGTGGACAATCACTGGCAATGGCACGAGAAACTATCTTTCGCCTTACTTGGTTATCAGACCACCATTTGAACATCTATCGAGGAACCGTCGTACATGTTAGTTCTGAAGTTATGACACCTGCAGAGATCGAGATACCATCTTTAAGGGTCATTCAAGAGACCAAATTGGACACACGGAGTGTATACGAGTCAGAAAGAAGCAATTAATGCTCATCGACGAGAAGAGAATGGGTGCAGTATGCCATGGTCAGCTATATCATAACAGGATGGCCAATGCATTTAACAAGAGAATGAAGCCTCGCCAGTTTGTACCGGGGCAGTTAGTTCTAAGGAAAATCTTTCCCCACCAGGAGGAAGCCAAAGGAAAGTTCGCACCAATCTGGCAAGGACCTTACATGGTTCACCGAGTATTGTTATGTGGAGCTTTAATCTTGGAAGAAATGGATGGAAGAATCAACACGAAACCCATCAACTTAGATGCAATCAAGAGATACTATGTTTGAAGACAAGTAGAGTTAGGCTTTTGCTGTAACAGAACTACGTTCAACCTGACTTCCTACGGAGGGATACGTAGGTAACCCACATAGGGTTCGGTTTCTCTCCAACTTTTCTTTTGTAATAGAAAAAACAAAAATCATTTTTTATGTTACTTTGGAGCTACGCCAACTTGATTTCCTTGGAAAGGAATACGTAGGCAGGCCTTATCGGATTCAATCATCTTTTGTAATTGAACTATGTTCTGGCCTGATTCCATTTTGATACATAGGCAGTCTGAGTCGAACTCGGCCATTTCATGCTTAATCTCATCATTTTTGCTTTGCATCTATTGTAATTGAACTAAGGTTGGATATGAAGGTTACCTGAGTCAGGCTCGGTCATCTTCATCATATTTTATCATCATCCACGAACTACGTTCGGACATAGTTTTGTTTGGATACGTAGGCAAACTAAAAGGGTTCGGTCATAACCTTAGGAAAACCTTTGTAATGCATTAGTTTATGTTGGGAAGCAATCGTAATGGAAAGCAGTCACATCATCAAGCATCGCGGAGGATCAATATCAGCAGGACAAATTTTGTAAGAAGAAACACTCACGTGTGGAGAACTTTTTGTAACATGTCATATTCCGGTATGACGACATTTGTCTTAAAACAAAGTATTTTCAAAATATTTTCTAAAAATGCAGTAATTTATTCCACCTACCCAACTTCGCGGAGCAACCATATCAGAGGCGGGGCAATCCAACACTGTGGTCGACACAAACAAACTTCCCCCTCCCACGATTTTTCTTTGAGTGCAGGGTCAACAAGAAGCAAGGAGGCGTTGAGACCACACTCGGGCAAATGACTGATCTGCCACCTTCCTGGGATATCTCTTTTTCTCTTTTACTTGAATTTTTCTGGTATAGCTAAGGCTAATATTTGAACCCTATGTACGTACCTCAGAGTCAGACTGTTGATACGGAAAAACCTTGTATATAGAAAACTGCCTGCTCAAACAATCGGAGCATCTTGTACAAAACGAGTTGTTAGCCTCACCAGTCGGAGCCTTGTATATAGCAAATCATCCGCTCAATCAATCGGAGCACCTTGTACATAACGAGCCATTGGATTCACCAATAGATCACTGTATATAGCAAATTGCCAGCTCAATCGATCGGAGCGCCCTGTGCAAAGTAAACGTGAGCTTTTCTAGTCAAAGCCCTGTATATAGAAAATTGTTCACTACGCCAACAGGAGCGATCTCCACCACCCATATGTCACATTGGGAGCAGAGGAGATAGTTGCATACCTCGTCGCCAACATTCTGCCAATCGATGGACACAACTTAGCCCCGCAGTCAAGAGTATCTCTTGGGCATGCTTTACTTTTCCAATGTTGTTATCTTGAATGTTGTAACATTTTTGCTCGTATAGCCTACAAGCATGATTATGCTTTTCTTCAAGTCAACCGATCCTATCAAACGGAAATTACTTTACATATTTAGTGCAAAGTCTCCCAACAAGCAGAGATGCACTTTACAAGTCAATCACTCCCAAGTGGAGATTACTTCACATTTTTCAGTGCAAGCTCTCCCAAAAAGCGGAGACGCACTCTACAAATAAAGCTCTCCCAACAAGTGGACATTTCTCAGTGCAAAGCTCTCCCAACAAGTGGAGACACTCTTCAATGCTCCGATATCTGCGGAACAATACACATCCCAACTAACAAATCGAGTCATGATCAAGTGTCCCATGATCCTGATCCAAAGTAACAGCTCACCGGCAGCGAGGCATCATCATTCCTACATCATCCACATCACAACTTAATATATTCTGCATTCTAATACATGGTTATGTGTGTATTTCAGTTTTGCAAGAACAAACATTGCAACGTGGAACTCTTTCTAAGAAGCAGACCAAAATACAATGCTATGAGGACATAAACTCATTGGCGGGCCAAGAATCCATGTTTAGGCAGAAAACAACCAGTGGAACTTCAAATCTTCAAATCCTTCGAACTAAGCCGTGAAATTCAAGTTATCACGAGTGCCTGATCATCCGTCTCGTCGTATCATCATAATACGATACTGAGGCAATTCCGGTGAGTATTGCCTCCTCAAAAATCTTCACTACAGAACTACATGAGGCCTGGTCCTCGTTAAGCCCAAAGTATGTAAGCAATTCATAACCAGAATTCGGCCCCAGCTTTCCAAAATCCTCCCAGAATCTTCCTTAACTCCTAAATCCTACAACTCATAATCTTCCTTAAATCCAGATTCTATTCTTGCAACATATGCCTAAAGTTAGGACAAAATTGGCTTTGGTTCAATTTCTTTGCCCAAAAACTCTTTCATCGTCTCAGGTCAAAGAGGGACAGCTGTTGACAGCCAATTTTGACCCTCTCTTTTAAAGTTAATTTATTTATACTTAATAATTTGTAATCAATGTTTTGGAAAAAAATTCAATCAATTACTAAATAAGTATTAGTAGTTTTGAAATTAATAATTTATTATTAGTATTATATAATTACATACATACTTACTATTTTATAACTTTTACCTCACATAGGCCTTATAATTAATTTAACGAGTTACTCCTTAATTTCTAGTTAATTAGACTACTATGTTAACAATTTGAAATTAATGCTATAATTCAAAAAATGAAGTATTTATAAATAATTAATTACAATAGTTAGTAATGTATATAATAATTATAATTTCTACTGCATTTTATTGAAAATTATTAAGCTTATTTAATTTAATTATAAAAGGGATCAAAAAAGGATTTTTACACCCCACGTTTTTGTATGTGGAAGTATGCCATAAGTAAATTGGTGAAATCTTGAAAATGAGATGTTACATCTCGTATTTCCGTACGTTAAAGTTTTGTCGTAAGTTAATCGACGAAAGTTCGGGAATGAGATTATTTTGGGATCATGAGTATTACACTATTTCAAACAAGTGATAAGTAAATTCGTGAAGGTGAGAGGGGGTAAGTGAATCGAAGAAAAGGAGTTTCGTCGAAGTTTGACAATTTGGTAAAATACGGTCCGAGCTATAGTACCCGGTATTTATGGACTAGTACCATACAAGGTATCACATGACTATCATAGTAAGGTGTATAAAATATGTTAAAAGTGAGTAGTATTTTAAGTTATTTGAGGTAATTCTTAATTATGTGGATAATTGGGCAATTAGAGATTTTAGTGGGAAATTCATTATTTAATTAGTGTATTTGGATAAGTATTGATTAGTCTCCAACGTGGAAGCCCAAAGAACTCTTGATAATGAGTCTTAACCCACAAAGCAAGATGGCACGATTAGAGGACTTTGTGGCCAAAGTCATCAAAAGTGTTGTCACGACCCGAATTTCCTACCTTCGGATCTGTGATGGCATATAACGTTGAACCCGCTAGACAAGCCAACGTGTATTTTTAATTTACTTTATTCCTTGATTAATAATTAAGAACAGATAAACTACGACATTATCCTGAATGAAATATAAGACGAAGCAAGATATATATAAATATTCCAAAGCAAAGCCTTTACGAAGTTTCATCAAAACTAGCCAAATCCCAGAAAAGTGGAGTCACATCTCACGAACTGTCTAAGAGTAATACACATAAAAGTCTGAAAGAAATAAATACATCCGGTTCTGAATCAACTAGAACAGAAATACAAGGAAAAAATAGGAGGGGCGCCAAGGCCTGCGGACGCCAATAGGACTACCTCGGTGTCTCCGGGTGGACTGAAGGAAGCCTCCTAGCTCTAATGTCCAAGGGGTCCTGTACCGGGATCTGCACAACAAAAGATGTGTAGGTGTAGTATCAGTACAACCGACCCCATGTACTGAGTAAGTGTCGAGCCTAACCTCGGCGAAGTAGTGACGAGGCTAGGACACGAGGATTAAGATAGCCTGTGCAATTTAATAATAATCTGGAGAAATGACAACAAGAATAATAAGTTAAGCACAAGGTAAAATGGGAAACATGTTGGGGAAAGGATCTATCAAATAACAGCACTAACGGAGTAAGATGACAGTTCAGATATCAAAATAACAGCAGGAAATAACAAACACAGAGAAAAATAATGCACGACATCACCCTTCGTGCTTCTACTCTCATCCTCACCAAATAATAAATAAAGGCAAGTGCACGGCATCACCCTTTGTGCTTTTACTCTCATCCTCACAATAATCAATAAAAACGGCACGGCATTACCCTTAGTGCTTTTAATATCATAACATGACACGGCATCACCCTTCGTGCTTTAATACTCTCATCCTCACAATAAACAATACACGGCATCACCCTTCGTGCTTTACACTCTTCCTTATAGAAATCAATACACGGCATCACCTTTCGTGCTTTACACTCTTCCTCACCCAAACAATATCAATAATAGAAATTTGGCAAGGAAAGATCAACATTATGAACCATAAATCATAACATCCCGGCAAGGGAACAATAGTAAGAATACCACCATCCCGGCAAGGGACACAGCTATAACCAATCTCACTCAAGTACATATATTCACATAAGGTTCCTCAACCGAAACAAATACTCAGCAATACTCATTACCAAGAAATTCCACCAAATGAACAACCACTAAAGTGAAATTCAAGTTATAACATAGTACATATCAATGAAAATCACATAATTCATAATATCCGACTCACAGGCATGCTTGACACCAACGTATAGGTACTCGTCACCTCACCTATACGTTGAACATGGTATAAACACATAGCAAATAAGACTCAGCGCCTATTCACTCAAGCTAAGGTTAGGCCAAACACTTACCTCAACTTCCACGACCAAAATCAAGCCTCAATCACCGCTTTTCCTTTTGAACTTGACTCCAATTCGATTGAATCTAGACATAATTGACTCAATAACATCAATAAACGCTAAATAATTCAATTCCAATGCTTAATTATAGATTCCCTAACATTCTTCCCAAAAGGTCAAAAATTAACCTCGGGTACGCTTGGTCAAAACACGAGGTTCAGACCAAAACCCGATCACCCATTTACCTACGAGCCCGAACAAGGTCCAAATCCCAATTATTCAAAAATACCTAACTCTACCCAATTCCCTAATTTTCTACCCATAAGAACATGATTTTAGGCCTAGAAATCTAGTGGGTGCTAATGGAAATTGAAGAAAACAAGTCTAAGAATCCATACCTATGAATTTGTGGTGAAGTTCTCTTTCAAAAATCGCCCAATTTGGAGTTTGGAAGAAGAAGTTATGTGGTTTTGATTAAATCCCGTAATGGCTACTGGTTTTAAAATAACTGGGCGAATATGCCCTATGCGTTCGCGACCTAGGTGGTGCGTTCGCATAGGCTGCCTCCTATTGATTGTGATGACCCAAATGGTCATCTTATGTAAATTTAATTATGATTGTGTTATGAGGCCCTGAAAGCCTCCGTTAATCTCACCTCGATGTGTGTGCGCAGCCCAGGCGCGTAGCCGGGAAGCCTTTATGTGGAAACTTGATAAAGAGTTGAATTTATGATAATTAATTGAATAAAATTGACTTTTGTCAACATTTTTGGTAAACGGACCCGGACCCATGATCTGGCGGTCCCGGAAGGTCCGTAGGAAAATATGGGACTTGGGCGTATGTCCGGAAGCGAATTCCGAGAACCCAAGTCCGAGAAATGAATTTTTAAAGAAAATTATTTTCTGGAAATATTAAAGGCTTATGAAAATGAACCTCGATGTGAAACCTGTGTTGTCGGGCCCGTATTATGGTTTCGGAGCCCGGGACATGTTCAATATGTGTTATTTAAGTTATCTGTGAAATTTGGTAAGAAGCGGACTTGATTTGACGGGTTTCGGATCAAAATGGGAAAATTTAGAGTTAATGAAGTTTTGAGGATTTTTATAGAATTTGAAATTTGGTTTGAAATGTGATTTTATGTTACCGAGGTCCGAATGCAATTCCGAGATCGGGAATAGTTCCGTTATGTCATTTATGACTTGTCTGTAAAATTTGAAATCATTCCGAGTAGTATAGGCCGGTTCGGCGCATTGTAATGAATTCCAGAATCTTAAGTTCTTAAGCATAATTCAATTTGGTTTTGGGTTTGAATTCTGAGTTTCGTTATTGTTTTTTGCGTTCCGGAAGTTTGAACGAGTCCGTATCATGAATACAGACTTGCCGGTGCTTTTGAACGGGGTCCCGAGGGGCTCGGGTGAGTTTTGGACCCCCGGGAGCTAAGTTGGAAAAACCAGATTTTTGATGTCTGGTTTCCTTCTCTGTGATCGCAGAAGGTGGGTCGCGATCGCGGAGAAGGAATTTGGCTGGGCTGCTGATTAATCTTCGCGATCGCAGCTTCCTCTTCGCGAACGCGGAAGGCTGGACTCCATGCCTTCGCGATCGCAGCCCCATCCTCGCGATCGCATAGTGCCAAACCAGGGCCGGGCACAGTTACTTTTCGCGATCGCAGGACCTCTGCCGCGATCGCAGAGGTCTGGCCAGTTGGCCTTCGTGATTGCAGAGGTCTGGCCAGTTGGCCTTCGCGATCGCATGACCTCTGTCGCGATCGCATAGGTCTGGCCAGTTGGCCTTCGCGATCGCAGGGCCCTTGTCGCGATCGCAGTGAAGGAATCCCTGGGTAGTTTTATTAAATACGGGACTTAGCATATTTCCTCCATTTTTATCTTCCTCCTCAAGTTTTTTGAGAGCTCTTCAAGGAACCTTCCACCATTGTTATTGAGGTAAGTAAATTCCATGGTTTTACTAGTTTCAAACATCAATTCCTAATTAAATTCCCTACTAGGTTATCAAAAATCATAGAATTAGGTAGTAATTTTAGGGCTCTTGGGGATTTTGTGATTTTCCATTTTAGGCCACGAATTCAAGTAGAAATCACACCTTAATGATCCTTAGGCTATGGGTGAGTGATCCCTTCGAGAATTTTTGGGATTTGAGCATGCGGGGCCGGGGTTGGAATTTGGGAATTTTTCAAGAATAGCGATTTTATTGAATAGCTAAGATAACTTCCCACATTGTGCATCCATTGATTCAATTGTACCCCTTTTGGCTAGTTGCGAGTCCTCGGGTGTAGAGTTCGGAGTTTCGGGCGCAATTGTGGTCCGAGGGGTGGATTCGACACGAGGTGAGTCTCCTTTCTAACCTTGTAAGTGGGAATTGTCCCCATAGGTGATGTATATGCTATGTGTAAATTGTTTGGGGGCTACGTACACACTAAGTGACGAGAGTCCGTACGTAGAGGCTATCATTGTTATGTTCGGGTAGTTAGGACCACATCATGTCTTATATGCTTCCTCGTAATGTCTTATATGCTTCCTTGTAATGCTTTATATGATTCACTGTGACGCCATATGTACTATGAGACCATGTTTTGTATAGTATTGTTCCTCTGAGGCTTTATGGAACATTGTTGAATTGAAAGGAGTTTGTTATGGAAAGTAAGTATTTGAAATATATATGGGACCGGGCCATACGCCATGGCAGAATTGAAAAGTATTTGAAATATATATGGGATCGGGCCGTACGCCACGGCAGAATTGGAAAGTATTTGAAATATATATGGGATCGGGTCGTACGCCACGGCAGAGTTGAAAGGTATTTGTGATATATATGTTATCGGGCCGTACGCCACGGCAAGTATAGAAGGTACCTTATGGGAGCGGGCCGTACGCCACGGCGGATCTAAGACTTGGTAGTTATTGTTTCGTTTCGATGGTCCTACCCTTGAAAGTGCAATATTGCTTAATTCAGTAGTTGTTTAGATTTCCGCTCTTGATATGTACTTGTTGCTTATTTCCTGACATGCCAACTGTATTTCATTATATTCTTTCATATGTTATTACTGTTGGACCTTAGTGAGTATCGAGTCGACCTCTCGTCACTACTTCTTCGAGATTAGGCGGGATACTCACTGGGTACATATTTATTTAATATGTACTCATGCTGCACTTCTGTACTTAACTGTACAGGTTCTGAGGCCGGTGCTTCTGGTTATTGTACCGGAGATAGACCCTGAGCTAGTGGACTTGACTTCACGGTGATCTGCTTCCTCTGGCGATCCCCAGCAGCACCATGGAGTTTCATTTACTTTTGTTATTCTCCCCGTCTATTTTATTCAGACTGTGGGTTTGTATATATTATTATCCTTTGTATATTCCGTTAGTTTGCCCATGACACTCGTGACACTAGTTCCTGGCACACACGTAGTGTATATTTTGGGAGTTGGGGTTGTATATGCATACATATGCTTTATTTTGTCCATGTATTGTTATGATTATAGTTTCATACCAAGCTATCCTCATGTTTAATTGTTTAAAATTGGCAATATTGACTTGTCTAATCAAATGGGAAGGGTAACACTTGGTGTAATTTATAATGGCTTGCCTAACCCCGTCGTTGGGCGCCATCACGACCAGGATTAGGATTATGGGTCGTGACATTGACCTTCGCGTTCGCACTTCCTTGGGTGCGTTTGCACATGGTTAAAAATCACCCAACCCCATCCCCCTAATACTCTATGTGTTCGAGGCTTATTGGGTGTGTTCGCGTAGAGTAATTTTCCTATGCTCCGCGTTCGCACCCTGTACTATGCGTTCGCATAGTGTTAGCCAACCCCCTTCCCCCCGTGTGTTGTGCGTTCACTTCGCATAGTGTTAGCCAACCCCCCTCCCCGCGTGTGTTGTGCATTCGCATGAAATCCCATCCGTTCGCATAGGGTAAAATCCCTGGACACCAGCAACAGCAATTACACACCAGATTTTCAAGTCCAAAAATGCTCTGACGCCTATCTGAAACTAACCCGAGCCCTCGGGGCTCCAAACCGATTATGCACACAACCTCAAAAATATCCTACGGACTTACTCGTGCGATCGAATCGCCAAAACAACCTCTTAAACAATGAATTTATCATAAAAGTCAAACAAATTTCCCATAACTTTCAAAGTATCAAAATTCGCAACCATGGGTCCGAATCACGTCAAACGACTTCCGTTTCTTACTAAATTTTACAAACATGTTATAAATATTATATTGAACCTGTACCGAGATCGGGAACTAAAATACAGGCCTGATACCATAGTTTCACACATAATCAAATTTCTAAAATCCTTTATATTTTCAGAAAAACAATTTCTTTCAAAAATTCATTTCTCGGGCTTGGGACCTCGGAATTCAATTCCGAGCATACGTTCAAGTCCCATATTTTCCTACGGATCCTCCGGGACCATCAAATCATGGGTTTGGGTCCGAGTTCGTTTACCAAAAATATTGGCCAAAGTCAACTTAATTCAAATTTCAAAAGCAAAACTATCATTTTTCTCAGTTTTTCACATAAAGGCTTCGTGGCAATACGCCTGGGATGCGCACGCAAATTGAGGTAAGATAAAAAGAGGTTTTCATGACATCATAACAGAGTTGACTTATAAAACACGGGATGACCTTTTGGGTCATCACAAGTGTGGAGCTCACACCCATTATGATAAAAGACCTCTCATTCACCTAAACGAGGTGCTTGTCTCTACAAAGTAAAGAGTGAGATGCTTATATCTAGTATTCAAGTAACGGATGGAGCTCACAAAGATCTATTTACTTCATTAAGAGAGATGCATCTCTAAGTAACGAATCTCCTTCAACAATTTCATATAAAGTTATACTGCGTAATCGCAACGAGATTTGCAATTCTAAGGGAGTGTGGTACATTCTTTCTCAAGAAGATCATACAGATGTTTCCCTATTTCGATTCGTCGTTACGTGTTTTGTCGCAAAAGACGTGTGTTAGAGGAATTATCAAGAGAATCGGTCTACGTATGTTAAAGCTATCCCTTCTTTCTTTTTGGCATGATCCATACGATACAAATGAAAGGTGAAAATGCACAAATTCCATAAATGACTATATTCATAGATATGCTAGAGATGCTTATGTTCTTGATTCCCCATGTGTATCATTATTCAATCATTTTTCATTGGTTTCAGAAAATACGCAAGTTGACAAAGTTTACTTCATGATATTAATCAATGTCGTAATGGTCTTATGACATTCCGAAAGATTTTATTAACGTACTTCTCATGCATTGTATTCATTTATACATGTACATTGACCCATGACCACATGGAGTTATATACGCATATATATATATATATATATATATATATATATATATATATATAGGAAAGGTCACATCGTTATATGCACACCACCACCTGATCAGCTGGTATACGTTGATGATTTTGCCCACAGTGGCCGAGATGATATGATGGGATGCCCTCAGAAGCTTGATGATGTTATGAACACATGTACCTATGCACGACATGACGTTCATACACATATGCATGACACTATAAGTATTTCATGATTTACAGAGTTATCTAGAGTTACAGGTTAAGTCATTTACTCCATGTTTCTTTCATGTCTTCTATATACATATTTATGTGCCTTACATACTCGATACATTATTCGTACTAACGTCCTTTTGTTAGGGACGCTGCATTCATGCCTATAGGTATAGAAAATTAGTTTGACCAGCCCTCATAGTAGACGAGGTTAGCATTCAGCGAAGGATCAGTAAGACTCCACCTCATTCAGAGTGCAGCCGAGTCGATGAGTCATCATGTCAGAATTTTATTACAAACTTATGGGTAGGCCGGTACCCTGTCCCATTTGATGTATAATACTCTTAGAGACTTTGTAGACAGAGGTTCATTTTGTACAGTATGTCATAGGACTTGATGGCTCATATGTATTCATGTTTTAAGAAAGATGGTTCATTAATACAGTGTTTCCCACTTATAATTATACATTACGATTTGTGGCCATGTTGGCCCAGTTACCAATCACGTTACTATAATAAAGATAGGTTACGTTGATACTCGGTTGAGTATGGTACCGGGTGCCCATCATGGCCCATCGGTTTGGGTCATGACAAAAGTGGTATCAGAGTAGTTTTGTCCTAGGGAGTCTACAATCCATGTCTAGTAGAGTCTTGTTTATGGGTGTGTTGTGCACCACACTTATAAGATTGAGGCTACGAGGCCTTTAGGATTTTCACTCTTTCTTCTTACTCTAGATCGTGTGGTAGAGATCACTTGTAGGAATTAAGACTCCTAAATTCTATTCATAATAAGACGATACCTACATCCATAAAGACAGTTGGTAAGAAATTGCATGTGGATGTGGAAGAGTTGAGTTAGAGGAACTCGATTTCGCATCATGCTTATGATGAGTAAATGTGAGATCTTCAGCAAATCATGTGCGTACTAACATATGTAAGCCTCCTGATAAGGTCCTTAAGGCAAGAATATCTATCCACTCATATGGTGAAAATCAACGAGAGAATCAGAAGGTACAAGTTTCAACAAGTAAAAGAAGCAAAGTGAAGAATGGTACAAGGTACCCAGTTAGTAAAGATGAACATTATCTACAATTCAGGAAGACATATATAAACATTTTGAGTTACCTTCAACAGTAACAGAAGTATGTACAATTAGTCACCCCCATTTCAGTTATGCCCTATGAAGGCTAACATGTGTAGTTTAAGAAGAAGGACAATATATCAGGATCCAGCTGGGGTGAGAGTAACCCAAAATAGTGAATGGATTGTTTGCATTAGTGGACATTTCTGCAGGATATTGCAAACATGCTAATAGATGGTGTACTCTAAAATAATACAGCTAGATACGAATATTAGAGTGTTCAAAAAAAATATTAAAGATAGGCACTGGAAGCCTGGAAGGGATAAATATTACCGTAGTGTGGCTCCCGTCCCTAGTAGAGGGAGAATGTTAGGCAACTCGAAGAGCCAGTGGATGAAGAAAAGGGAGCTAAAATCAAAAGAATGTCTTGTTGAATTTTTCATAATAAAGTGATAGACAGAAATGTTAGCAGGGAAATAAGAAGAGAGTTAATGAAGCATTATGAGTGAGATGTGATACATGGATGATAATGGCAGATCAAACAAAAAATGTCAGTATTACAGAGTCTATAGTCAAGTGAAGAAAAAGACGAGAGGTGACAGGCCTTGAAACAACAAAAGAGTATAGGCCATAAAGTCATAACCTCACTTCGAGAAATAAGTTCGTGACTCCAACGCGAGACTGCCAGAAGGAAAAGTTAAACCCCAGAGTAATAGAAATCAGTATGGGCTGGTGAACAAGATAAACTAAATATGAATTAGGGACTGGGTGATTTGATAACAGTCAGCATGATGAGAATTTAAGAGATTGTGTTCCGACAATAATAGAATAGACGACAGAAGAATAACCTTTAAAGGTCATTCAGGAGGACGCTTCCCTAAAGTAAGCAATGTGAGAAAAGTTAAGCCTAAGAGACTATGTGTGCCAGTTACAGTAAGTGTCCCCCTTGTGAGTTTGGGATTTTGTTATCCTTGGTACAGAAGGATTACCACAAGGCGAGTAAGGGTCATCGATGATGTGAAAAGACGCCAAAGATGAAGAGGTAAAACATCTCTAGGTAGATCGTTGTAGCACTAAATCTTATTACTCCCCTAAAGGGAGGGAATATAGAGTGATGTGGCATTAAGTCAGAATTAAGTGGTTCTAGTAACTATGGAAGGGTAAAGGAAGAATGCGATAAAAATGAGAAAGGGATGAGATTGCACTTACTCAAATCCTACTGATATGCTACAATCCCAGAGCATTATGCAAACACGAAGTCAAGGAGAGGAGGTAAGGGTTCCTGCCCAAGATGTTATTAACAGATAAGGAGCTAGGGCGGGACGTAAGTTAAGACAAAGGAAATGACCCAAGAAATATTATGCGGAATATTGATATGAGAATGTGCCAACGAATAGTTAGTAGTTGATTTAGGAAGGGAATATTCATGTATAGACAAGAGGATATAGACAAATCAACAGATCGTGCAAGATAAACATAGTAAAATCAAATATAGTGAATTCAGCTTTGCAGTTATGTCATCGTGATTCTTGGGAAATATTCAGATAGGAGTTGGGTAGTTAAAAGGTGCAGTATAAGTGTTACAGAAATAAAATAGAGTTCCACTGGGAAACATTTAAAATTTAAGTTCAGAAGCAACCCTACAGGCACAAGGGTATGGAGGTAAGTAAGTAAGGATAATTACAAGTAAGAAAGAACATCAGAAATTCTGTCGGGTAAACAAAGTAATAAGCTCGCAGCTTTGCAAGAGTCAGAGGGTCTTCCCTAAGTACTACAACGAAAGGATGGATTAGGAAATAAGGAAGAAGGCTTCAACCTAAGTAGTGACTTAAAGAGGAAATTGTCTTGTAACGACAACCTCACAACAACATTGTATGCACCCCATAAGAACGTGGCACCTATCGTGGCTAATGAACATGAAGGAAAATATCGAAAGGTGATATTCAAGATCATATGGGTTGTATGGAATTCCAATATTTTTGGGCACTAAGATAAGCCAAGTATTCATGTAACAAGTGGCAGAACGACCAGGAAAAGCAATTGCATGCATTTAAAGAAAGTTGAGGAGGAACGAAAGGAATTATTCAATCAATGATCCAGATATAATTACATTATGAAGCACCTAAGATTTCAGAGTATTATCCATGCAGCATATATGTTAACAATTATACCATCGTAGAAGACTCCGGTATAAGTTAAAAGAAAGAACTAAGTCCAGGTCATAGACAAAGGATTAAATTGTTAGAAGATTGTATCATGGATATTCCATAGCGTCCATGAAAGGCTAAAGTAATAACTAAAACCATGATCCGCAGATCGTAAAGATAGCTTAAGCCTACATAAAGGCTGATCAGAGGGAAGAGGAAACTAAAGAGTTATATCAAGTAAGTAAATTAGGAGTATGATTATTGGACCCAGAAAAATTATAGAAATCGTGATTAAGAACATCGTAGAATCACTCCTAATATCAGAGGTACAAGAGAGATGGTATAACAACTATATTCTATAACGCCTCTACGATAAAGCCAGTTAGAAGAAGTACCAGCCTCATAAGAAGTCAGTATGAATCTCCCACCGAATTGTGTATACACAAGAGGTGCAAGTATTATTATAGAGCTTCAAGTTGTGGATGTGAATTATACATATGTGGGAGGGTAGGCATGAGAGATATAGAAGACGTGATGCGAGATTTTAAGGTAAGTAAGGTAAAGGTGAACAACGTACGAGATACTCAGGTGCAAAAGGTTGTGAATAACCTATACTTCAGATAGAGGGATAGAAGAATTGGGGTTCAGTATCCAGGAATGATAGCAGCGTCATTGGTGGCATATCTTCCCAGCCTATGGTTTCTAGGTACCGAGAGATCTAGTCAAGAGAGTAAAAAATAGTTAGAGACAATGTGATGTCTCGCTTGATGATCCAGAATAACACAAGGAAATATATGGTGCATGCAAGTTGAAGGGAGGTTGCAAGTAGTATAAATAGATATGTGTAGGTCGCAATCTAAAGTATAGTAAAGCGACAAGGTTATAGGAAGACAGGAGTAAGGATGAGAAAGGGAAAGTGAAAAGGTGACAAGAATGGGTAAGTCCTAAGGATTAAGCCCATGAAAACAAGAGAGCTGTTGGTTCCTCTAAGTTATAGAAAGCTCAGTATAGCCTGAATGAACTCAAAGGAGTTACTCATCATATATAGCATTTAGGAGAGATGGAATGATGCCCTGGTAGTAGAATGGGGGTGTGATTCTGATAGATAAAGGATGACGTTTGGGTCTTCGATTGAGTAATGACTTGAAGAGGACTTCATGAGTTGTACGTGATTAGAATAACCCCCATAGGATGAATCACGTTGGGATGCTATGAAATACGGTTATGGAAGCATGGTATCGCCCCTAGGTGGATCAGTCTAATGATTTCAGATGTTCCCTGATGAGACGTGAGCCCTAGTGGCAGTGTTACATAAGAGGTCAAGTTATCGGTATTAAGGTGAGTCAATAATGGATGGATAAAATTTACAACATATGAGATGAGATTAGACCATCATTCTTAAGATGAATAGTAATGAAGAAGCACTAAAGGACTTAGATTTGTGCATATAGGAGAAGCAACGAGAGTAACCTGGAGTTTGGTAGCAGACCTCCATAATATTCGTAAGTTCAACAAAGTACCGAGCGAAGAACTTAATATACCTATAGATGTCCAGAGGGAAATCTTGTCAAGCTCTGTATGTTTACAAAGTGTGGCCTAGAGATTGGCTAAAAGCTTGAGTAAAAAGGATAGAAGAATCGCATAGGCGCACTCACAAGGTCAGAGTCGTACATGCTGCATGATAAAAGGTAGCAACAATTACGAGATTGGAAGGATTTCGACCACAAGTCGTGGTGTGAGAAAGAGGCCTAAAGAGAGGAATGCCTTGGCCATTAGATTTATTCACAAAACAATTGCCTAGATGGCAAGAAGAGCACTAAAGTATTCGCAAGAACTATAGGTTATGATCTATAAGTGCATCAATCAACATTCGAGAGCGAATGTTCCAAAGACGGGAATGATGTTACACCTCATGTTTTTATACATGGAAGTATGCCATAAGTAAATTGATGAAAGCTCGAAAATGAGACGTTATATCACGTATTTTTGTATGTTAAAGTTTCGTCGTAAGTTAATCGACGTAAGTTCGGAAATGAGATTATTTTGGGATCATAAGTATTACGATATTTCAAACAAGTGATAAGTAAATTCGTGAAGGTGAAAGCGTAATCGAATCGAAGGAATGAAGTTCGTCGAAGTTTGATAATTTGGGATATAATACGGTTCGAGCTATAATACCCAGTATTTATGGACTAGTATCATACAAGGTACCACATGACCATGATAGTAAGGTGTATAAAATATGTTAAAAGTAAGTAGTATATTAAGTAATTTGAGGTAATTATTAATTATATGGATAATTAGTGATTTTAGTGGGAGATTAATTATTTAATTTAATTAGTGTATTTGGATAAGTTTTTATTAGTCTCCAACGTGGCAGCCCAAAGAACTCTTGATAATGAGTCTTAACCCAAAAAGCAGGATGGCACAATTAGAGGAATTAGTGGCCAAAGTCATCAAAAGTGTGGTGTCCACACCCATTATGATAAATGACCTCTCATTCACCTAAATGAGGTGCTTGTCTCTACAAAGTAAATGGAGTGAGATGCTTATATCTAGTCTTCAAGTAACAGATGGAGCTCACAAAGATGCCATTATTTCATTAAGGGAGATGTATCTATAAGTAACGAATCTCCTTCAACAATTTCATACGAAGTTATACTGCGTAATCGCAACGAGATTTGCATTTCTAAGGAACTATGATACAATCTTTCTCAAGAGCATCATACGGATTTTTCCCTATTTCGATGCGTCATTACGTGTTTCGTCCCAAAAGACGTGTGTTAGAGGAATTGTCAAGAGAATTGGTCCATGTATGTTAAGGTTATACCTTCTTTCTTTTTGGCATGATCCATATGATATAAACGAAAGGAAAAAATGCACAACTTCCATAAATGACTATATTCATAGAAATGCTAGATATGCTTATGTTCTTGATTCCCCATGTGTCCTATTATTCTATCATATGTTCATGGGTATCAGAAAATATATAATTTGATAATGTTTACTTCATGATATTAATCAAAGTAATAATGGTCTTATGACATTCCAAAATATTTTATTGACGTACTTCACATGCATTGCATTCATTTTTACATGTACAACATTGACCCATGACCGGATGGCCGGTATATATATATATATATATATATATATATATATATATATATATATATATATATATATATATATATATATATATATATATATATATATATATATGGGATATGGAAAAAGATTACGTCGTTATATACGCACCACCACCTGATCAACTGGTATGCGTTGATGATTTTGTCCACAATGGCCGAGATGATATGTTGGGATGCCCTCAGAGGCTTGATGATGTTATGAACACATGTACCTATGCACGACATTACATTCATATGCATATGCATATGCATGACACTATAAGTATTTCATGATTTACAGAGTTATCCAGACTTACAGGTTAAGTCATTTACTCCATGTTTCTTCCATGTATTTTATATACTTATTTATGTGCCTTACATACTCGGTATATTATTCGTACTGACGTCCTTTTATTGGGGACACTGCATTCATGCCTGTAGGTATAGACAATCAGTTTGACGAGCCCTCATAGTAGACGAGGTTAGCATTCAGCGAAGATTCGGTAAGACTCTACCTCATTCGGAGTGCAGCCGAGTCTATGAGTCATCATGTCAGAATTTTGCTATAGACTTATGGGCAGGCCGGTACCCTGTCCCATTTTATTTTTAATACTCTTAGAGGCTTTGTAGACAGAGGTTCATTTTTTACAGTATGTCAGAGGCCTTGATGTCCCATATGTATTCATGTTTGAAGAATGTTGTTATATTGATAAATTATAGTTATACATTATGAGTTGTGGCCATGTTGGCCCAGTTACCAATGACAGTACGATAATCAAGATACGTTATGTTGGTACTCGGTTGAGTAATGTACCGGGTGCCTATCACGACCCATCCGTCTGAGTCATGACAAGGATAAAGTCTAAAATTGCAATTCTCTATTAAAGGCCGAGTGGCTATCTTTTAATCATCTCTAGCCCAACCCCCAAGCCTAATCTGGATTTGACCCAGTCCAAACAACGCATCCAATCTACCTTGGCAATCATTGCCACTCCCTTTAAACCAATAGGTGTGCACCATGTCACCTATCTCAATCACTCACATAACAAACACAATTGATCTGAGTCGTCCATCCCACAGATCGACGGCTCTGAATTCGTCTCCATTTTCCTTTTAATTTTAACATCCTAGCAAACTTAATCTTGGATGTTGAAACTAAGGGATCTAACAGCCCTACAACTTTGTCCATAAAAATATTTAAACCCCAAATTATCAGGACCGTTGATTTAAAAGATAAACGGCCCAGATCCTTTCCCCTAAGCTTAACCTAAGAGACGACCCAAATTATTATCCTAACCCTAATCATTTTCACGTTGAATGACTGCCTCTCTTTCCTTTTTTTGTTATTTGTTCTCTCAAATCCCTCATGCTCGTCAGTCAAGAAACCTTGCACAAATCAATGCAAGGTCACGGAAATTAAACCCCAAACACTCAATATGTTCCCCTATCCGTGAATCCTGTTGTCCTCTTTCCATTTTCGACATTGAGATTCAAAATCTCTGAATCTAAAACGCTAAACCCAAATATGAAACCTCAATCACCTGTGATCTTTCAAGTTCATGGCATGCATGGCCATCCATCTTGCTCATGTACTTCAAATCTTGTTGTTCTTTCCATTTTCACCATTTGATTTCAAAATCCCTAATCATGGAGTCACAAACCAAAATGGGAAACTTGAATTCGTCTGATTTTTTCTCATGACCTTTCAAATCGAAGCAAGCATGAAGACATTAGCAGGATTCATCATTGATATTCGACATCCATAGGTCAAATGAAATGACCTCTGGGTATTAGGATTCCAACTGATGGTCTCCATGCTTCAACGGTCGATTCTCTCACTTCCCATGCCCAGGTAATTATCTATCACTGCTTTTCACCTATGTTCGTCTCTTATTTTCACTAAATCGTGCTCATATCATCAACTCTCAGTCATCTTCCACTATCTAGTTTGAATATGTGAACCTAAGGCATTGATACCACTATAAATAGAGCCTCCAATGCTCTCACCTAACAGGCCTATCACCAACACAAAAGTAATATTAAAGTTTCATAAAAGTTTAGGTTGCTTACTGGTTTCTGGTTCTCTTTTCGTTTCTGAGTTCTTTCACTGCTCAAGTCTAAAGCTTTGGGTCCTACGCAATTGAACTCATGTTTGGTCTGCTACCCTAGAAAAGGTCAGTAAAACTTCAATCTTATCTCTCTTTTTGTGTTTGTTTGGTTAAGCATGATTCGTTCTATTATTGAATGATTGTTAGCGATGCATAAATGTCTTGAGTGTTTTATATCTTTTTGTTAACAGTATAAAGTTATTGAATAAGCTGCAAAAATCATGAGTTATTGGAGTGATAGTCCAAATGAGTATTTGGTGGCTTGTCTCTGTTGTTAAAACCTTAAAGAAAGTCTAATAATTCTTAAGCTATTCTGATATCTGCTATCTTCAGGCTTCCTTGATGTTCTATTAAGTATTGCCATTCTTCCTTAAGTATCATTTGTGTTTGTAGTAGTTTATTTTATACATAGACTTAAATAAATGCGAGTCTATGAGGCTGTTGTCTTGGCCTCGGAATGGTGGTTTATGGAACTTGAACTTATCTTCTCCTTTAGCATGCTTTTTGTTGATTCTTGCAAGCCTTTCAAATTTCATTCACTCTCTTATGAGCTTGTAGTTATTTCATCACACTATATGAGCATGGTTCAAGAAGACAAAGTTCCTTGTACAGTCTCTGTATACGTTTGGAAGTTCATCACATGTCTGACGTAAGTTATGAGGCCTTATTCAAGTTCTGATATTCGAAGTTGTTAAAACTAAGCTCCATTATGTCTGAAATCCTACCCTTAACCTGCTTGACAAATGTTTTCAAAATTATAGCATTCCTATCCCTTTTTTTGAAGCCTATGTGTTGACACTGTTAGCTTAATGATAATGGCATTTTCATTTTTGAGATAATATGACTCCATGTTCCCTGTATAGATGATGATGCACCCATTTGATCCTTTAATACTTGTTTATTTTCTTTCCACAACCATGTGCATGTCCTTGTTGTTCTTAGAGCTTCACTAAGCCTGCATGAACGAGGCAGACCTAGCTTATAAATTTCAGATGAACTTATTGTTGTTACTGATAGAGTTTAACGCCATGCTTTATCAATATGAAGTTAAACAGTCTTAGGAAGAAGAAGTCATGTCTTGAGCTTTAGAAATAAACAAATTTGGTGACTTAAGTTTCTTTAATATTCTTTTGGAGGTCTTTATCTGGAATATTAATTTGTGACTATGTAAATAATCTTTAGAGGTCCTGACCAGATAGTAGTTTGTATCTCTGTTGACATTCTGGATTGGCAAATTTGTTAACATTCTTAGTGACCTTTGCTAATATCTTCAGAGCTCTAATTGCAATTGTTAGTTCATAATTTTATTAGTATCCCTTAAAAGTTATAATTGGTAATGGTATCTCTATCATCATTTTTAAGGAACTCAATTAAAGTGGTTGTTAATACCCTCAGAGGTTGTCAATAAGGATTGTTAGCTCATATACGTGTTAGAAGTTAAGACTAGGGTTATCATAAGAAAATATCCATACTTATGAACTTCATAGATTTAAATCATGCAACTATTTTATCCTTAAGGTGCTTGATCTCAAGTGTTTGATTTTTTTACTGTAGTATGTTAATATCACTTCCTCTATATGTTTATCATGCCTCGACCTCAGGGAGCGCGACCGGAGCTCAATCGAGATACCCCAGTCAAGCAAGCTGACGAGCGCAAAACACATATTTAAATTATGCACGCCAATCAAATATAGTATAGTATAATATCGCGTCCACAGGGATTGGATTTAAATAATATTCTCGTAGTTTCTAGCTTGATTGCTATCCAAGAGGATCAAAATTGATATTTATATGATTTCTAACTAAAATTAACTAAGAGTCCAAAGCTATTGACTAATGACAATCGAAACATAGAATAAGAAAAGAAAGTTATCAATGGGAGAAAATAAGGTTTTGATAGGGTAGGTGCAAGATATTTATTTGGGATCTAACGCTAAATAATTCACTTCTAATGTTTAAGTGAGTCTCTCGAATTCACTCAATTATTAGTTCACACGTTCAGCAAAAACTCCTCTCTCGATTAAGTCTTAATCTCACGAGATGAACCAATTTAAGCTCTGTGAAGATATGCAAGAATGCGTAGCGGATTGGTCTTTAGGAGAACCTCTCTCGATTCTCCTCCTAACAAGGTTTAATCTATGATTTAACTAACCTCTTCCGATTACTAAGAATAATTAATGAACTCAACCAACAATATAATGCAAAGATATCTCAAGTCATGCCTCTCTCGATTACATGAACAAGTGAATATAGATAACAATTAAATAACCCAAAAACACTTCAATACATAAAACTAGAGTTATAATCCACAAAAAATCATCAATACACCAAATCCATCAAACCCTAAAGTGAACTACTCCATAGACATGGAGTAATTCATCACAAATATAAGAAAATTATAGGAAAACATAAATTCGATCCAAACTTAGGTCTTGAGTGAGGAAGGAAATATGAAATCCTTGTGCTTATGTTCTTCCAACTCCTCCTCAGCCTCCTTCGATCTAAAGTATGTCCAAAGTCTAGAAAATAACGCTTTCCATGTATTTATACCAATTATGGTCGGGGCCACGCGAAACCTCCCTTTCCTAGTCGAAATAGGAACAATTGCAAACTTATTACTTTTCATGAGTCACACTATACTACGCAGGGTGTGCAGCATTAGAGCAATTTTCTCGATTGTAAACTGATACGCTCAAATTACACTTTAAAATAGTGTAAAGCGGTCGAAGTCAAATATAATAACCCAACGAGGTTGGGGTCGAATCCCACAGGGAATAGGTGTGAAAATGTTACTTTGATAGTGTGATTCTTAACTCAAATCATAATTCCATTCCATTAGTAAATGGGGAGATGGGGGTTGGTTGTGTAGTAATCTAATAGAAGTAGTAGCAATGAGATTTACTTAAAAGTGTAGTTAATATGATTAAGTGAACCAAGGTTGTGTCCCCTTTTAATGACGTGTAATGCAAATGGGTATTAATATGATATATTTCTAATGGGAAGTTCTTGATATGCAATTGATTTCTAGATGGCTACCCAATATTTTCCAATAATAGAGTAGTATTTCCTCTTTATAATTTTCCCAAATATAAAAGAGTTGCAATGAAATCCAAATCACTTTATGCCAAATAAAACCATCTTATCCCTAAGTGATTCTATTAAACAAGGTTTAAAGCCTTGAGTCTTTGATATTTACTCTTACCAATTCTAACCCACTTTTCCAAGCTAAGAAAGAATTTATGGCATAAGTTAATGTTTGCAACCACTAACAAGAAATGTACAATGAAGAGTAAATAAATATCAACAACCCATTATGCATATATTCAATGTTAAATACCCAAATACATAACACCCATTTAGGGTCCACAACCTTAGTATTTAAGGCTAGCTACTCATAATAAATGACAAAAAGCTAAGAGTATTAAGTGTCATGAATGCTTACAAACCAAGAATGAAGTTATAATGCTTCCAAAAAGAAGAGAATATTCTAATAGGGGAATGTTCTTCAAAGACTAGACAAGAATGACCCACAAAACCCAAGTAAATCCTTTTATAGTGGGCCAAAGGTCGGGTAGAACACAGACAAAAATGCCCCTGCAGACAGGTTATGCGATCGCATTCCTGTCGCATAACAGGAATGCGGTTCGCATCCTTCTTGTTCTCATCGCATATCTAAACCCTAGTTTCCTGGTCGTCACCGCATTGTTGATTTGCGGTTCGCATTGTTGATGTGCGACCGCAGATTGACATCGCATTCTTGGTGCAACTTCAGGCACCGGGGATTCTGCGGTTAAGTATGCGGCTCGCATGTGAGTTATGCGATCGCATATTCGATCGCATTTTAGCTCTTGAGATTGGCCTATCTTTTCTGTTGCGGTCTGCGATCCCTGGGTGCATTATGCGTTTCGCATTTAAGTTATGCGACGCTCTCTTGTCAGATATGCGATCGCATAGAGTTGTTTCCCTCACTTTTTAGCTTCTTTGCTTTCTTTTCATGATCTTGAGTATTTACATCTCATGCACTGCAAAACGTCAAAATTTTATAAGTATAGAGGGTAAAT
>MDKH01201976.1:0-37373 GCA_005239495.1 Nicotiana undulata
GTAACGGTTGGCTAGCCTGGTTCCACGACAGGCGCCATCACAACCGGGAAACGGGTCGTGACATACACATATTAATGATTCACAGAGCTATTCAGACTTACATGTCGAGTCTTTTATTCCATGTTTCTCTCATGTCTATTATTTACTGATTTTCATTCCTTACATACTCGGTACATTATTTGTACTAACGCTCCTTTTGCCTGGGGACACTGTGTATCATGCCTGCAGGTTCCGATAGATAAGTCGAGAGTCCTCCATGTAGGCCATCAAATCAGTGGAAGATGTTGGTGCGCTCCATTTGCTCCGGAGTTGCTTGTTTGGTCAGCATGATTTAGACGTGTATTGTTTGGTATGGCGGGGTCCTGTCCCGACCTTTATGATAAGAATTTACTCTTAGAGTCTTGTAGACATATGTCATATATACGGATACTTGTATGTCCTTGTCAGTCTATATTTTGAGTATATAATGGATCACATTGGCCTTATAGGCTCGTATGTCATAAGTATGGGTTTTTATATCAGGTTGGGTCGTTCTATATTGAGTATTCCTCTATGTTTATTCTGGTTAGCCAATGATGGACCGTTTGGCCCATTTGCCAATGAAAGTACAATAAGACTTATACTTTATGTTGGTACTCGGTTGAGTAAGGTATCGGGCCTCTGTCGCGTCCCAAAGATTTGGGTTGTGACAAAAGTGGTATCGAAGCAGTTCAATCCTAGGGATTCTACAAGTCGTGTCTACTAGAGTCTTGTTTATGGGTGTGTTGTGCACCACACTTATAAGCAGGAGGCTATAGGGCATTTAGGACTGTCAATTTTTCTTCTTACTCTAGATCGTGTGGTAGAGCTCAGCTGTAAGAACTCAATTTCCTAAACTCTATCTTATTCATAATACTATGATGCCTACATTTAGAAAGACGGTCGGTAAGAGACATAGTTGTGGAACTGTTGAGTTGGAGGAACTCAATTTTGCATCATGCTTATGATGAGTAAATGTGAGGTCTTCAGCAGATCATGCGTGTACTAAAAAATGTAAGGTTCTTGATAAGGAGCTTTAAGGAAAGAATATTTATCCACTCTTACGGTAAAAAAAAAGAAGAGAATTCTAAGGTAGACACAAATTTTAGCAAGTAAAAGAAGCAAGGTGAAGAAGGGTACGACATACCAGTTAATGAAGATTAATAGTAATTACAATTCAAGCACAGAAATATAAGCACTTTTAGTTAACTTCAACAGTGACACAACTATGTTCAATTGGCCACACCGATCTCAGTTTTTCCCTATGGGAGCTAATAGATGTCGCTTAAGAGAAGGACGGGTTATCAGGATCCGGTCGGGGTTAGAGTAACCCAAATTAGTGAATGGATTATTTGCGTTAGCTGACATTTCCGAACGATATTGCAGATGTGCTAATAGGTCTCCTTGTGAGACACTAGATGGTACATTCTAAAATAGTACAGCTAGATATGAGAACTACAAAAATAAGCATTGGAAGCCTGGAAGGGATAAATAATACCTTAGTGTGGCTCCCGTCCCTGGTAGATAGAGAATGTTAGGCAATTCGAAGAGCCAATGGAAGGAACAAGGGGAGCTAAAAGCAAAAGAATGTTTTGTTCAAATTTTCAGAATAAAGTGATAGACAGAAATGTTTACATGAAAATAAGAAGAGAGTTAATGAAGCATTATGAGTAAAATGTGGCACATGGATGACAACGGTAGATTAAAAAAATGATAGTATTACATAGTTTATAGTCAAGTGAAGGAAAAGATAAGAGATGACAGGCCTTGAAACAGCAAAAGAATATAGGCCATAAAGTCATGTCCTCATTTCAAAAATAATCTCGTGACTCCAACGCGACTACCAGAAGGGAGAGTTAAACCCCAGAGTAATAGAAATCAGTATGGGATGGTGAATAAGAGAAACTAAACATGAATTAAGGACTGAGTGATTTGATAATAGTCACCATCATGAGAATTTCATATTGCGTTCCAGCGATAATAGAATGGACAACAGAAGAAGATTCGTGAGAAATTCAGAGAATGATCATTTAGGAAGACGCTTCCTTAAAGCAAGCAATGTGAGAAAAATTAAGCTTAAGGGACTGTATGTGCTAGTTACACTAAGTGTTACCCTCGCGAGTAAGGAATTTTTTTATCCTTGGTACAGAAGGATTACCGCAAGGCGAGTAAGGGTCATCAATGATGCGAAAAGATGCCAAAGATGAAGAGGTAAAACATCTATAGGTAGATCGTCGCAACTCTAAATCTCAGTACTCCCTTAAAAGGGGGAATATGGAGTGATGTGGCGTTAAGTCAGAATTAAGTGATTCTAGTAATTATGAAATGGTAAAGGAATAATGCGATATAAATGAGATTGCACTTATTCAAAGCCTACATATATGCTAAGATTCCGGAATATTATGCAAACACGACGTTAAGTAAAGGAAGTAAGGTTCCAGCCCGGGATATTATTGATAAATAAGGAGCCGGTGCAAGAGGTAAGTTAAGATAAGGAAATAACCCAAGAAAGATTACACAAAATATTGATATGAGAATGAGCCAACGAGTAGTTAATAGTTGATTCAGGAAGAGCCTAGTTATGGCTAGACAATGGGTTGCAGAGAAATCAACAGAACGTGCAAGATAAACATAGGAAACCACAACATGGGGAATTCAACTTTGCAGTTATGACATCGCGACCCTTGAGAAATATTCAGATAGGAGTTGGAGTAGTTAAAGGTATCGTATGAGTGTTGTGAAAATAAAAGAGAGTGCCACTGGGAAGACAGTCAAAATATCAGTTCAGAAGCAACCTTACAAGCACAAGGGCATGGAGGTAAGTAACTACCGATAATTATTGGCGAGGAATGACATCAAAAATTCCGTCGAGTATGCGATATAATAAGCTTGCAGACTTACAGAAGTCAGAGGATCCTCCCTAAGTACTACAATGAAAGACTAGCTGAGGAAATAAGGAAGAAGGCTTCAACCTAAGCATAGTAACTTGAAGAAGAAATGGTCATGCACTCCCTAAGAAAGTGGCATCTATCGTGTCTAATGAACAGGAAGTAAGTGATATTCGAGATAATATGGGTTACATGGGATTCTAGTATTCGTGCAAGATAAGTCAAGTATGCACGCAACAATGGGCATAAAGACCAGGAAAAATAATAGCTTATGTTTAAAGAAAGCTGAGAAGGAATGAAATGAATTATTTGACCAATAATCCAGAGTTAGTTACGTTATGAACGCACTTAAGATTCAGAGTATTATCGATTCAACATACATGTTGACAATCATACAGCCGTAGAACACTCCGGTATAAGTTAAAATAAAGAATTAAGTCTAGCTCATAAATAAAGGATTGAATTGTTAGAAGCTTGTATCATGGATATTCCACAGCGTCCATGAAGGGCTAAAGTAATAACTAATACCATGAGTCGTAGATTGGAAGATAGCTTAAACGTACATAAAGGTTGATCAGAGGGAAGAGGAAACTAAAGAGTTACATCAACTAAGTAAATAAGGAGTCTGATTATTGGACCTACAAAATTATCGAAATTGTGCTTGAGAACATGGCAGAATCACTCTTAATATCAGAAGTACAAGAGAGGTAGTACAACAGCCATATTCTATAACGGTATTGCGATAAAGCCAGTTAGAAGAGTACCGGTCTTATAAGAAGGTAGTATAAAGCTCCTACCGGATTGTGTATGCACTAGAGGTGCAAGTGTTATAATAAAGCTTCAGGTTGTGGATGTGAATTATACCTATGCAGAAGGGAGGTCATAAAAGAGATAGAAGGGGTGAAACGGTATTTTAAGGTAAGTAAGGTAATGGTGAACAACGTACGAGATACTCAGGTACAGAACATTGTGAATAATCCATACTTCAAATAAAAGGCTAGAAGCGCTGGTATTCAGTATCCAGGAATAATAGCAGCATCGTCAATGTCATATCTTCCAACCTATGGTTTCTAATTATTGAGAGGTCTAGTTAAGAAAGTAAGATACGATGTTTATCTTGATGTTCCAGAATAACACAAGGAAATCTATCTTGCAAGCAAGTTGAAGGAAGGCTGCGAGCAATATAAATGGATATGTGTAAGTCGTAAGCTAAATTATGGTAAAGCGACAAGGTTTAAGAAGACATGCGTAGGGATAAGAAAGGGCGAGTGAGAAGGTGACGAGAAACGGATAAGTTCTCAGGATTAAGCCCGTGAAAACAAGAGGGCTGATGATTTCTCGAAGTTATAGAAAGCTCAGTAAAGCCTGAATGAACTCAAAGGAGCTACTCATCATAAGTAGCATTTAAAAGACATGGAATGATGCCCTGATAGTAGAATAAGGGTGTAATTGTGGTAGATAAAGGATGACGTTTTGGCCTTTGATTGATTAATAATTTGAAGAAATGAATTCATGAATTGTACGGGACACGTGAGGTGAATCAACAATGGATGGACAAAAGCAACAAAGTACGAGATGAGATTAGGTTGTCATTCTTAAGATGAACAGTAATGAGGGAGAATTAAAGGACTTGAATTTATGCATATGGGATAAGCAGCGAAAGTACCCAGGAGTTTGGTAGCAAACCGCAGTAAGGATAAATCGAGGTAAGAGTTATGGTATAGTATGACCTACCTAGGTGAAGTAAAGTCATAATGATGGATAAACAAAATAAGGTATAGCAATATTCGTGAGTTCAACAAAGTACCGAATGAAGAACTTCGGTATACCCATAGATGCCTAGAGGGACGTCCTGTCAAGCTCTGTATATGTTTACAAAGTGAAGCGTAGAGATTGTCCAAAAGCTAAGGGGAGAAGAGTCACATGGGCGCACATATAAGGAAAAAGTCGTACAGGCTACATGACAGAAGGTAGGAGGAGTTACGAGATCGGAAGAACTTCGGCCACATACCGTGGTGTGAGAAAGAGACCTACAGGTGGGAATACCCTTATTCACATAACAACTGCGTAGGATGGATAGTTTAGTATTCTCAAGGACTATAGGCTATGATAATGATAAGTGCATCAGTCAACATTCGAGACGAATGTTCCAAAGGGGGAAATTATGTTACACCCCATATTTTCATACGTGAAAGGGCGCCATAAATAAATTGATGAAAGCTCGGAAATGAGGTGTTACATCCCGCATTTTTGTACGTTAAAGTTTCGTCGTAAGTTAATCGACATAAGCTCGGTAATGAGATTATTTTTGGATTATAAGTATTATGCTATTTCAAACACGGAATAAGTAAATTCGTAGGTGGGAGGGTAAGAAAATCGGAAAAAATGAGTTTCGTCGAAGTTTGGTATTTCGGGATAAAATACGGCACGAGCTGAAATACCCGGTATTTATGAACTAGTAATACCATACAACATACCATTTGACCATGATAGTAAGGTGTATAAAGTGTGTTAAAAGTGAATAGTATTTTAAGTAATTTGAGAATTCTTCATTATTTGGATAATCGGGTAATTATTGATTTTTGTGGGAGATTAACAATTAATTAAGGAATTAGTGATTAAATAAATCAAGATCTTGGATAAGGTTAATAAGCCAAAACGTGGTAGCCACATACATGAGTCATTAAGTGACTCTTGAACAATTTTGCAAGGTGGCAATCTTTAAAGAAACGGTTGAAAAATTACTTCTTAAATTCAAGACTTGCATTATTCACAAACTTATGGAATTCACTAAAAAAGCCATGAAGGCTCTAACGTTACTAATTCAAAGGCTCTAACGTTACTACTTCAGTAAATACCTTGCAAGGTTGTGATCAAATTAACAAAGTGATTATATGGAATTTTCTACAAAATTCATACGAGATTTCATAACGTAATAGCAACGGGATTTTGCGATTCTAAGGGAGTACGGTGTAATCTTTCTCAAGAATATCATACGAATTTTTTTCTACCTTGATCCGCCTTTACGTGTTGTCGAATTAACGTGTCTTAGAGGAATTGTCAAGAGAATCGGCACAGGTATGTTAAAGCTATTCCTTCTTTCCTTTTGGCATGATCTATACGACACGAATGAAACGAGCAAATGCACAACTTTCATAAATGACTCTATTCATAGAAATACTAAAGATGCTTATGTTCTTGATTCCCCATGATATTATTTTATCATTTGTTCATGGGTCTCAGAAAAATTCGTAAGTTAAGAAAAGTTTACTTCATGATATTACTCAAAGGCATACTGGTTTTATGACACTCTGAAAGATTTTATTGACGTACTTCTCATGCATTGCATTCATTTACATTGTCCCATGACCAGATAAAGTTATATATACGTATATATGTATATGGGATATGAGAAGAAGTTACGGCATTATATAAGCACCACCACCTGATCAGCTGGTATACGTTGATGATTTGCCCACAGTGGCCGAGATGATATGATGGGATGCCCTCAGAGGCTTGATGATGTTGTGAACACATGTACCTATGCACGACATCACATTTATATGTATATGCATGGAATTATACATATTTATGATTCACAGAGCTATTCAGACTTACATGTCGAATCTTTTACTCCATGTTTCTCTTATGTCTATTATTTACTAATTTTTATTCCTTACATACTCGGTACATTATTTGTACTGACGTCCCTTTTGCTCGGGGACGCTACATTTCATGCCTCCAGGTTCCGATAGACAGGTCGAGGGTCCTCCAAGTAGGCCATCTAATCAGCAGAAGATGTCGGTGCGCTCCATTTTCTCCGGAGTTACTTGTTTGGTCAGTATGATTTAGATGTGTATTGTTTGGTATGGCGGGGCATTATCCCAACCTTTATGATAAGTATATACTCTTAGAGGCTTGTAGACAGATGTCATATATACGGGTACTTGTATGGCCTTGTCGGTCTATATTTTAAGTATATAATGGATCACATTATGTCACAAGTATGAGTTTTTATATCAGGTTGGGTCGCCTTATATTGAGTATTCCTCTATGTTTATTCTGGTTAGCCCATGATGGCCCGTTTGGCCCATTTGTCAATGGAATACAATAAAAATGATATGTTTGTACTCGGTTGAGTAAGGTACCTGGTGCCCGTCGCGGCCCATAGGTTTGGGTCGTGACAAAAAGCTCAAGGGTGTGGAGATAAGTAACTATAGATAATAATAGGCGAGGAAGAACATCAAAACAATTCCGTCAAGTATACGATGTGATAAGCTCACAGCTTTATAAGAGTCAGAAGATCTTCCCTAAGTACGACAATGAAAGACTAGCTGCGGAAATAAGGAAGAAGACCTGAACCTAAACATAGTAACTTGAATGAAAAATGGTCATGTAAAAAACGACAGTCTCACTACAAAATTGTATGCACTCCAAAAGAAAGTGGAACCTATCGTGGCTAATGAGCGGGAAATGAAACCAACAGTAATATTCAAAACCATATGAGTTGCACGAAATTTTGTCATGCATGTGAACTAAGATAAGCTACGTATGCACACAACAAGGAGTAGAAAGACCAAAAAAAGTAATTACTTACATTTAAAGAAAGCTGAGAAGGAACGAAAGAAATTATTCGATCAATGATCCAGAGTTAGTTGACAATCCTACAAACGTAGAAGACTACGGTATAAGTAAAAGAAAGAATTGAGCCGAGATCATAGACAAATGATTGAATTGTTAGAAGATTATATCATGGATATTCCATAGCGCCCATGAAAGGCTAAAGTAATAACTAATACCAGGAGCCGCAAATCGAAAGATAACTTAAGCCTGCATAAAGGATGGTCAGAAGGAAGAAGAGTTACATCAACCAAGTAAATTAGGATTCTCATTATTTGACCTAGAAAATTATAGAAATTATGATTGAGAACATTACAGGATCACTTTAAATATCAGAGGTACAAGAGTGATAGTACAACAACCATATTCTATGACGGCTCTACAAAAAAGCTAGTTAGAAGAGTATCATCCTCATAAGAAGTTATTATGAAGCTCCCACCGGATTGTGTATGCACCAGAGGTGCAAGTATTATAATAGAGCTTCAAATTGTGGATGTGAATTATGCCTATGTGGAATTATGAAAGTGATACAATATGGGAGGAGATATTTTAAGGTAAGTAAGGTAAAGGTGGACAACGTACAAGATACTCAAATGCAGAAGGTTGTGAATAGTCCATTCTTCGGATAGAAGGCTAGAAGTGCGGGGATTTAGTATACATGAATGATAACGGCGTCGTTAGTGGCATATTTTCCAGCCTATGGTTTCTATGTATCAAGAGGCCTAGTTAATAGAGTAAAGAAGTGTTAGAGGCGATGTGATGTATCGCTTGATGTTCCAGAATAACATAAGGAAATCTATGGTGCAAGCAAGTTGAAGGAAGGTTACAAGTAGTATAAATAGATATGGGCATGTCGCAAGCTAAAGTATTGTAGAGCAACAAGGTATTAGGAAGACATGAGTAAGGATAAGGAAAGGCGAGTGAGAAAGTAGCGAGAATGGATAAGTCCTCGTGATTAAGCCCATGAAAACAAGAGAGCTGATGGTTTCTTCAAGTTATAGAAAGCTCAGTACATCCTAAATGAACTCAAAGGAGTCTAAGACGAATAGCATTTAGAAGAGATGGAATGTTGCCCTTGTAGTAGAATAAGGGTGTAATTGTGATAGATAAAGGATGACGTTTGGGCCTTCGATTGAGTAATGATTTGAAGAAAAAAAAGGATTTCACGGACGGCACATGATTAAAATACCCACGTAAGTTGGATCACATTGTGATTTTATGAAATATAGTTATAGAAGTATGGTATCGCCCCCAGGCGGATCAGGAAAATCACTTCAAATGTTCCCCGATGCAACGGAGCCCTAGTGATTACGTAAGAGGTTTCAAGTTATCAGTGGTAAATTATAGATAAACATTGAGGTGAATCAACAATGGATGGATAAAAGTTACAAAGCATGAGATGAGATTAGGCCATCATTTTTAAGATGAACATTAATGAGGAAGCATTAAAGGACTTAGATTTATACATATGGGATAAGCAATGAGAGTAACCTGGAGTTTGGTAGAAAACCTCGATAACAATAAACCGAAGTAAGAGTTATGGTATAGTATGACCTATTTAGATGTAGTAAAGCCATAGAATCCCACAGGTACAACTTGTCATAATTTTGTATACGCTCACAAAGTGAGGCCTAGAGAATAGCTAAAAGTTGGATAAAAAACATGAGAGAAGAGTCACATAGGCATACATACAAAGGACAAAGTCATACAGACTGCATGATAGAAGGTAGCAACAGTTGCGAGATTGGAAGAATTCCGACCACATATCGTGGTGTGAGAAAAAGGCCTAAAGGGGGGAATGCCCTGGACTTTGGAATTATTCCTAGATTAGTTCCCTAGATGGAAATGAGAGTAGTAAAGTATTCATAAGACATAAGTTATGAAAATGATAAGTGCATCAGTCAATATTCGAGGACGAACATTCCAAATGGGGGAATGATGTTACACTCCATGTTTTCGTACGTGAAAGTATGCCATAAGTAAATTGATGGAAGCTCGGAAATGAGATATTACATCCCGCATTTTCGTTTGTTAAAGTTTCATCGTAAGTTCATCGACGTAAGTTCGGGAATATTTTGAGATTATAAGCATTGTTCTATTTCAAACAAGTGCTGAGTAAATTCGTGAAAGTGAGAGGGTAAGCAAATCGAAGAAAATGAAATTCGTCGAAGTTTGACATTTTGAGATAAACTACGGTCCAATCTACAATACCCCATATTTATGAACTAGTGTCATATAAGATACTACATGACCATGATAGTAAGATGTATAAAGTGTGCTAAAAGTGAGTAGCATTATAAGTAATTTGAGATAATTCTTAATTATGTGGATAATTATGTAATTATTGATTTTTAGTGAAAGATTAACATGTAATTAATATTGGTGGATAAGATTGGGGGGGGGGGGGGGGGCATCACCCCAACGTGGCAGCAAGGGCTCTACTTGCTAGAACCAAGCCATGACTCTTTGGGTTTTAAGATTAGGTGGCATAATTTGGACATTCTTTTGCCAAGTCATCCTTATCAAAGTGGGGCCCACATCACCAAGACTTAAAAACTTCTCTAATTCACCAAAATGAAGATAACATCTTCTAAGTAACGGATGAGCTTCAGCAAGAAAAGTCATACAAGATTATGATCAAATTCACAAAAATGGAGATGTTTCACATCTACAAAGTAACGATCTTCAGAAAAGGAATTCATGTGAAGTTATACGACGTAATAGTAACGGTATTTGTAATTCTAAGGGAACCTGGTATAATCTTTCTCAAGAACATCATATGGATTTTTCCTTACTTCGATCTGCCGTTACGTGTTTTATCACAAAAGACGCGTGTTAGAGGTATTTCAAGACAATCCGCTCTGGTATGTTAAGCATATCCCTTCTTTCCTTTTGGCATGATCCATACGATACAAACGACATGAGCAAATGCACAATTTTCATAAATGACGTTATTCTTAGAAATACTAGAGATGCATGCATATGTTCTTGATTTCCCATGTGTCCTATTATTCTATCATATGTTCATGGGCCTCAAAAAATACGTAAGTTTATAAAGTTTACTTCATGACATTAATCAAAGGCATAATGGTGTTATGACGTTCCGAGAAATCTTATTAACGTACTTCATATGCATTTCATTCATTTATACATGCACATTGACCCATGACCAGATGGCGTTATATATATATATATAGAAAAGGTTATGGCGTTATATACGCACCACCACTTGATCAGCTGGTATACGTTGATGATATTCCCACAGTGGCAGAGATGATATGATGGGATGCCCTCAGAGACTTGATGATGTTATGAACGCATATACATATGCGTTGTATGATATTTATACGCACATGCATGACATTATGAAGAGTTATTCAGACTTACATGTTGAGTCTTTTACTCCATGTTTCTCTCATGTCTATTATTTACTCATTTTCATTCCTTACATACTCAGTACATTATTTGTACTGACATCCCATTGCCTGGGACGCTGCGTTTCATGCCCGCAGGTCGCGATAAACAGGTTGAGAGTCCTCCAAGTAAGCTATCATCTCAGCGTAAGGTGTTGGTGTGTTCCATTTGCTCTAGAATTGCTTATTTCGTCAGTATGATTTAGATGTGTATTGCTTAGTATGGTGGGGCTCTGTCCTGACTTTTATGGTATTGATCTACACTTAGAGGCTTGTATATATATGTCATGTAAATGAAAGATTTCATGGCCTTATCGGCCTATGTTCAGTGTACGAGTGATAATTTGGGTCTTATAGGCCTGCATGTCACGTGTATAATTTTGCGTCCTATGAGGAGTATTCCCTCAAGTTTTATTCTAGTTATCTCACGGCAGAATTTCCGTCTCATTTACCTATGATAGTATGATACGAAAGATACGTTACGTTAGTACTCGATTGTGTAAGGTACCAGGTGCCCGTTGCCGCCCATAGGTTTGGGTCATGACAGATTCGGAGCCAGATTTGGATGACACTATTATTGTTTGACTTGTATCTGAATGGGTTGTCGGAATTTTTGGGTTTTGTCGGGTTCCGAGGTAGAAGCCTGGGTTGACTGTTTGGTTGACTTTGAGTATTTGATTAAGCTTAGACCTTTATCATTTGGGTTTGATTCCGATGGCATTATTCGATATTTTTGAGTTGGTTTTGGATAGTTTCGAGTAGTTCGGAGGTCGATTCGAGCGGGATTGCGCTTCTAGATTATTGATTTGGCTGGCTTAAAGTAAGTATCTTACCTAAACTTTGTTGAGACGCTAGTTGTCTGAGTTATTTTTGATAGTTACGTGCTATGGGTGGCGCACTTGTGATGTGTTGAGCCCGCGTTCGTGCACCGGGGTATTTTTCATGCTCGGGTAGTGCTTAGGCTACGATATGCGTTGAATTGATTGATAAGTTGCACGATATGATGTTTCTCAGATTTGTACCATTTTGCGAGCTCTTTGAGCCATGTTTGAGGTTACATAGAGGTTGATCTCCTTATTGAACCTGATAATTGCTACTTTCGTAATATAATTACCTAATTTGAGTTGTGGCAGCATACTTTACACATGCATAGACCTTAGCATGTAACTTATACTAGTCCAGAAGTGTGAAATTTGATATTCACTAATCATGTACATGTATTCTTATATATTTGCTTTCTGTGTGGCATGGATTGGACTGGTAGCATGTGACCACGTCATGCGAATTGTGATTATTAACATGTGACCACGCCGTGTGGATTGTGATTATCAGCATGTGACCACGCCGCGTGGATTGTGATTATTAGCACATGAGGACGATGTGCAGATTGTTATTCTTAGCACGTGACCACACCGTGTGGATTGTGATTACAAGTGCATGACCACGCTATGGTGATTATGTGCACGTTTCTATGTCATGCGGATTGTGATATTGGCACGTGAACATGTAGCATGGATCTGAAATATTATTGTTATTGGCATGTGAGTTGTCCGTTCAGCATGTGAGTTGTCTGTGCAGTTGATATATTATTGGTACGTGAGTCGTCCGTTCTGCACGTAAGTTGTCCATGCGGTGTGAGGATATGTATCCATTCCCCTAGGTTCACCCTCTCATGTTTCTATCTTGATGTTGTACACGCGGTATGAGGAATGTTGATTAGTGGTTTGGTTCGGTTATGGTATTTCTGAGGAAAACTGGCTAGTTTTTTTTGGTTATTGCATATCTTCTCTACTTGCAATTTTCTTGGATGTATACGTCATTTTACTGTATCTCTTCTCTATTTGCTAGTTCTTGGGTGTATATATGCCTTTACAATTATGTTCGTTATATTCCACTTCACTTGATGAATTAGCGGTATTTGATACATATCTCCTATATATCTCCTCTATATGTTAGGTTATTAACTGAAAAAAGCACGTGGTTATGACTTCATAACATTTTTGTTGTGTACTTGTGAGATAAAAGAATTGATTAGGTTATCTGGAGAGTATCATTGATTAGATTGATGGGTATCTGGCACATAAAAAGAGAACATCTGGTCTGGAATACTTTCTGCGCTTGTATTTGATCTCCTTGGAAACTAAAAAGTAAAATTTGCATGTTTATCAACTGCAAAAGCTGAATATATTATTGTAGGCTCTTGCTATGCAACACTATTATGGATAAAACAACAACTAAAATATTATGTGTTTGGGTGCATTCTGTTATTCTATGATCATACAAGAGCTATTAATATGGAAAAGGATCTGATTCACCATAAGAGGACAAAAGATATAGATGTTAGGCATCACTTTATACGAGACTAAAATGAGAAGGGCCTCATCTTTGTGGAATTTTGCAAGACTGAAGAGTATATCATGAACATTTACATATGGATTTGAACATGGATCACTTTGAAAGGAACATTTTAGAACTTGGTTTGATCAAGATGAATTGGGCATATTAATGGTTCGCTCAATGATTGGTTATGCTAAATAAAATGTCTAATTTTTTTAAAAATTAAAAATATCTAACCCAGTCATATACTATAACAGTATGCACAGATGGCATGAACAAGAACCTTACAAGAGATCTGATGATATTATCCCTATTCTTAAGTGGATACTTGGCAAGTTTGAAGAAATCAATCAATGAACTCGGTTCTTTCGACGTTCAAGTATGTACCTCCTTTATAATATATAGTTACATAAACTTGTTAAACTACCATGTTATTACACCAGGTTACTACACTATTCTTAATCTTGTTCAGTCCTAAAAACTAATCATGATCTACAAAAAAAAAAAGCATGAAAGTGGAACAAGACTCAGGTCGTAAGCCTTTACATGTCAACTGTCTAAAATCTAGACAAATAAGAAAGATTGCCTTTTAAGTTCAAAATTAAGTTATTTGCTCCTATGTCTAGGAAACTGATCCTCAACAAGAAAACCTTTTTCAATCTGTGGCAACTAAACCCATGCACACATAATCTGTTAGTAATTCTTCATATACTTAACCCCAAATCAGGGCTTTTCAAATTTCTATTTCTGTTCAAGAACCAAAATCCTAGAACCTTTGTCATGACCCAAAAACCCTCCTTTGTCGTGATGACACCTAACCTCTATATGCTAGGTAAGCCAAACAATAAATAATATAATAATAATATAAGATCGTCAATATCAATATATAATAAGATTAAAATCCATATAATTACCCTAAGGATTGATTGTACAAATTATGAGCCAGTAAGATTTAGATTTACAAAGTTGGTATGAAAAACAAATACAACATCTATTTAAATATATATATATATATATATATATATATATATATATATATATATATATATATATATATATATATATATATATATATATATATATAGAAGTACAAATCCTAAACTACCAAGAACAAGTGGTAGCTTATATCTGGAATACAGGTATATCTTCAATGCTAGCATTCACCATCCACAGCAGCTCAGCTCTAAGATCTGCACGCAAGGTGCAGAAGTGTAGTATACAACTGACCCATGTACTTAGTAAGTATTTTGACTAACCTCGATGAAGTAGTGATGAGGCTTTTAAGTCAAAAAGATACTCACTTTGCATCACATGTGCATCTCAACAACATGTATAATATAGAGAAATATCTAAAGAGATATCAATAACAAAGGTGTACAATTGGGGTAAAGGTAATAACTTGCACCAACTCCATAGGGAGGCCATACATGTAGTAAACTCCTCTTGTTGTGAAGAGAGTGAGTCTGTAGAGCCTACGAGCCGGCCGATCCACTGTAGTGGAATCTTGTGAGCTAGCGGATGGTCGCGGTTTGCATTAGAGGCGCACGCTTTCATCATCCTTACCCAGATCTCTTCTATTCTGTGATCTGGGATGATTAGATGAGGTTTCCATGTGTGTGTCTTCGGGAGCATCTTCTCCTATGAGATCATAGCTAGTTTTTCACTGCCAGTGGTTATCTAAAGTAAAGGTAAACAGGGGTCACAGATCGATGAGGGCGCTCTTGTTTATCGGTTATATCCTTCGACCCAAGTTTTAGCAGCTAGAGAAAAGGCTTTGCCAAGAGACATGCACCCAGCAGTGTGTGCTCAAATACTCCAACATGAATGTTGAGTGTTTGTACATAACAATGGTTCAATTATGTACTAGTTTCTAAATACCATGTTTATGAGTCTAACATTTCAATAAAAAAGGGCAGCACGATGCACTAAGCTTTACCTATGCACGGGGTCCGGGAAAAGGTCGGATGCATGATGATAACTCTCTTTTTACATCAACCCGAATCTCTCCATGTGTCCAACAACTCACTAACGAGTATAATACATATGTAAAATGCATCAACTAGCATATGTAGATTATATGTGTGAATAATGCATGTTAATGCATGAATGTGCACAAAGGATCACTTGAATGGCCATGTTTCCACCTTCATGCTAAATAACTCATCATATAGGATCCCACGTCACAATCAACCAGAAACCCGTCGGTTTCTCACAACTTGCGTGTACACCATCAAGAGAGAAATATGAGAAGGCGACCCTAGGGGAATGGATCCATATCCACATGTTGCACGGTATAAAGCCTTGTATATTGCAGAGCAAATACCTCATGCCGAATCAACAATAATATCACAATATCCACATAACAAAGACCTCGTGCCCAATCAATAACAATGTCACAGTGTCCGCATGGAAATATTCTTGCACCATAACAATAACAATATCACAATATCTGCACAACAAAGACCTCATGCTACATCAATAACAATATCACAATATCTCCATGGCAGAAACCTTGTGCCACATCAGTAACAATGTCACAATATTCGCACAGCAGAAACGTAGTGTTACCTCGGTCCATGTTCAAGAATCATATGCAGTGATGTATGTATATGAATGAAAGATAAGCATATATGATGCACATAGACTAAGAAATAAACATGCATGGATATATGCATGTTTACAAAGGATGATCCTTAGGTAGAATGTATGCTTGTATGTTCGTATGACCACATACCCAATATGTAATACATCATTCGAATAATAATCATGCGCAAGCCATTACATAGTATTTCACATGGGTACGGAATCTCAAGTAGCCATACATCGATTAAATGCATAACAAAAGCATAACTAGTACGGATGTCTGATCATAGCATACGTATGACTACGTCTAAAGAAAGTATAGCAACAATCTCAAGAACAGTTCATAATGCTCAAAATAATGTACTAATAGCCTCAAATTAGCTCTAGCGTGGTTTATTGTGCTCACAAAGTTAGTCAATTGTGTAAAACAACGAATCAAGTTGAACACATAACCAATTAAGGCATAGAGTAATCAAGAATCTATCCCGAGCATGAATACTCATGTCACATATATATACGCTCGTCACCTCATATATACATAACCCCCCATGTAGCAAACAACACCAAATATTAGGAAACATTCCCTCGACCAAAGATAGGCAAGACACTTACCCTCATTCGGGGTAGTCCAAAGCTTCAAAATTGTATTTCCTTGAGAAATCACCCCTAAGCGGCTAGTCAAACATCAACCAAGGAAGTCAACAAATACCATAGGAAGCGATTCAATCAAAAACATTTCGATCTTTTATCACGACCCAAAACCTAACATGTCGTGATGGCACCTATCGATGGTACTAGGCAAGCCGACTTTCCCGAAAGACTTCAGTAATTCAATAAAAAGGTAGTTTAAAACTTTTCCATATCAAAATTTTTAATAAAAACCAAAGTTAAACTCAGAATGGAATCAAAACACGAAAAACCAGCCCCAAACATCAGGGTGTCACCAAGTCATGAGCATCTAGATAACCAAACTAATACAACCATTGTCTAAGTATCAATACAGGACAGAAAGAAATATAGAAGAAGAGACAAGGTCCTGCGAATGCCGGCAGCTACCTCGTAAACTCTGATACTTGATCGCGCCCGAACTCAATGACCTCCATGATCGAGCACACCTGGATCTGCACATGAAGTGCAGGGTGTAGCATGAGTACAACCAACTCAGCAAGTAACAGAATTAAATAAGGAACTGAGAAGAAGTGACGAGCTAAACAGTACAGTTCATTTTGGAAATTTTCAAAATCTAAGAATAGACATGAGTAATTTCCAGTAACATGAGTCAAATCAATTGCATATTTACCAAGTTCAAGTAAAACCAAATATAATAAGTTTCTGGAAAATCAAACAGTAGCATGAATCAGCTAAATGTAGCAACAAAGAAGACAGATGCAACCTCATATGGTATTGCCACTCAAGCTATCAATAACTCAACACTCGGCTCTCAGCCCTCAATACACACGCTCATTAGGTACCTGCGCTCACTGGGGGTGCACAGACACCGGAGGGGCTTCTACAGCCAAAGCACTATAATCTGCACGGACAACTCACGTGCTACCCTATCATATCCGAATCCGCACAAATAACTCACGTGCTAAGGTACAACACCTCATAAACAGGCCCTCAACCTCACTCAATCATGAACCTCTCTAGTCTCACAGCCCGCAATAATGAAAGGGAATCAGCCTAAATTACATAGCCTAAGCATGATTTCTAATATGAAAGGCAGTCAAATTTCTCGCAGACAAGGAATATATATTAGAACAAAAAGGCTATTAGACTTTACAGTCTCACGGGATAGACCAAGTCACAATCCCTCACGGTGTACACTCACACGCCCATTACCTAGCATGTGTGTCACCTCCAAACAGTCACATCATACCAAACTCCGGGATTCATACCCTCAAGACCAGATTTAGTATTGTTACTTACCTCAACTGCGTATAAATCCTACTCCAAAATGCCCTTACCTCTCGAATCGGCCTCCAAATGCCCCGAATATAGACAAACAGCACGAGATAATCAACATTGGCTAAAAGGATTAATTCCACAAAAAAATTACTAATTTCTAGCCAAAAATCCGAAATCGGCTCAAACCCGACCCCCGAGCCCACATCTTGAAATCCGACAAAAATTACGAAACCCGAAAAGCCCATTCACTTACAAGCCTAACCATACCAAAATTACTCAAATCCGATAACAAAATCCCATTCAAAACCTTAAATTTCTAACTCAAGAGTTCTTCCTTTTTTTCCCCCATTTCTCACCCCAAATCACAATTTAGATGATGAAATCAAAGATGTAATCATGGAATTTAACCAAAACCAAGTAGAAATCACTTACCCCGATCAACTCCACAAAAACCCCTTCAAAAATCGCCCAATACCGTGTTCTCTAGCTCAAAATATGAAAATGGGCTCAAACCCTCATCTTTGAAATTAATAATGTCTTCCCAGATTTCCTTCTTCGTGAACGCGACCATCCTCTCGTATTTGCGTAGACCAACTTAGACTGCCTCCCATTTATCTCCTCGTGATCGCAGTCAATTCTTCGGAAACACGTAGATTTACTAGATCAATTCATCGCGAATGCGGCCCATACCTCGCAAACACGTAGTCCAAAGACCTGGGGTCCCCAGCTGCCTAACTTCTCTTCGTGAACGCGACACCACTCACGTGTTCTCGATGCACACGCAGACCACACCTTTGCGTTCACGTCCTCTCCTTCGCGTACGCATAGAAAAAATCCTCCTAGATCACATTAACCCTTCGCGAATGCGATGCTTCTCCCGCGAAAGCATAAGAGGAAACTAGAAAATGCACACCAACAAATATCAGCCATTAACCAAAGTCCACAAATGATCCGTTAACCACCCGAAATTCACCCGAGGCCTGTGGGACCTCAACTAAACATACCATCAAGTCCCAAAACACTATACGAACTTAGTAGAAACCTCAAACCACCTCAAATAACATCAAAAAAATGAATTACGCTCGGATTCAATACTAATGAACCTTAGAAATTTTCGAATTCTACAAATGACGCTGAAACCTATCAAATCACACCTTATTAACCTCAAATTTTGCACATAAGTCAAAAATGACACCACGAGCCTACTCCAACTTCCGAAAATCCATTCTGACCCCGATATAAAAAATTCCACTACCGGCCAAAATCGCCATAATTCCAACTTTCGCCAATTCAAGCCTAATTCCACCACGGACCTCCAAATCATATTTTGGATGCGTTCCTAAGTCCAAAATCACCTAACGGAGCTAAAGTAATCATCAAAATTCAAATCCATGGTCTTTAACATACAAGTCGACATCCTGTCGACTTTTCCAACTTAAGCTTCCAATTAAGAGACTAAGTGTCTCAATTCCTTCTGAAACCACTCCAGGCCCGAACCAACCAACCCGCTAAGATAAAATACAGCTGTAGAACACAAAAGAAGCAGAAAAATAGGGGAACAGGGCTATAACTCAAAACGACCGGCAGGGTCATTACATCTTCCCCCTCTTAAACCAATAGTCATCCTCGAACGAGTCTAGAAACGTACCTGGAGTCTCAAATAGGTGTGGATATCTTCTACGCATCTCCTACTCGGTCTCCCAGGTGGCCTCCTCTACCGGCTGACCTCTCCACTACACTTTCACTGAAGCTATATCCTTTGACCTCAACCTCCGAACCTCCCGCTCAAAAATGGCCATCGGCTCCACATCATAAGTCATATCACCATCCAACTGAGCCGTGTTGAAGTCCAAAACATGGGACGAATTGCCACTATACTTTCGGAGCATAGAAACATGAAATACTGGATGCACACTCGACAAGCTAGGTGGCAAGGTAATCTTGTAAGCCACCTCCCTTATCCTTTGAAGTATCTCAAAAGGCCCAATGAAACGGGGGCTCAACTTGCCCCCCTTCCCAAATATTATAACACCCTTCATGGGTGACACCTTCAGCAGAACCTTCTCCCCCACCATGAAAGACACATCACAAACCTTCCTGTTCGCATATCTCTTCTGCTAGATTGCGTCGTTCGAAGCCACTCCTAAATCAATTTCACCTTGTCTAATGCATCCTGGACCAAGTTTGTACCCAAGAGACTAGCCTCACCCGGCTCAAAACATCCCACCGAAGACCTACACCGCCTCCCATATAAAGCCTCGTACGGAGCCATTTGAATGTTCGACTGATAACTGTTGTTATATGCAAACTCCGCGAGCGGCAGAAACTGCTCCCATGAACCTCCAAAATCAATGATATAAGCGCTTAACATGCCCTCCAATATCTGGATAGTGCGCTCGGACTGTCTGTCCGTCTGAGGGTGAAAGGTTATGCTAAACTCAACCTAAGTACCCAACTCTCGCTGCACGGTCCTCCAAAAATGCAATGTAAACTGTGTGCCTCTATCTGAATGATGGAAACTAGGACACCATGAAGGCGACTAGTCTCTGGGATGTAAAACTCAGCCAACCGCTCTGAAAAATAAGTAGTACAACTGGAATGAAGTATGCGGACTTGGTCAGCCCATCCACAATAACCCAAATAGCATAGAACTTCCTCGAAGTCTGTGGGAGCCCAACTACGAAATCCAGAGTGATATGCTCCCACTTCCACTCTAGGATCTCTAACCTCTGAAGCAAGCCACATGGTCTATGATGTGCATATTTAACATGCTGACAGTTGAGACACCAAGCAAAAAATCCAAATATATCCTTCTTCATCCGCCTCCACCAATAGTGCTGCCTCAAATCCTAGTACATCTTCGCAGAACCCGGATGGATGGAATACCGCGAGGTGTGGGCCTCCTCATGAATCAACTCCCGAAGCCCATCCACATTAGGCACACATATCTGGCCCTGCATGTTACACCCAATGTTTTTGTATGAGAGAGTACTTCATAAGTCAATTGATGTTTGTATATAAAATATAATGTTTGGGAAAGTTGGATTTAACTTACGAAAAAATTGAGTTAAGATTTGCTTTGTAACGAGCCGTTTTGAGAAATTAAATTCGTGAGCTTTATGATGTCATTTTGGGACATATCTCATACCAAAATTAAGGTCTTGGAACATAAAATGGTCCAACCATTTATTCATACGACATCGGGGTAGAGAAATGTGGATTTTTAAAGTAGGGTCGCGAAGTCACGTTGCCGCACTTCGGAGAAACTGACAGGTTTATAGGCCATGTTGCGACACATATTTCTCCCAATATATTTATAGTTACAAGGAGATATTTAAATGGAATTAAATCCCTATGTGTCTAGTTTTCAAAGCTGCAAACTGTTTGCCAATATGATATCGGAGCTGAGAGATACAAGTGTCTGTAGTGGCATTTCTCAAGCTGCCAAGAAGGCAGCTTACCCACCTGCTTGGAGAATTGAGGCGGTGGTCTTATCCCCTTATATCTGATCAACAATACAGAAAACTTACTCCAAAAACCACTCTCAAGATTTCCAAAATAATCCCTAACATATCTCAAGATCAAAAGAACCAAACTCAAGGAAGCAACAGCTCAAATCATCATCAAAGATGTTAAAGACTCAAGAGAATGCTTCTATGGTGTTGTGGTGTGATCGAGGGATATTGTGAGCTACGTTGAGATGGTTTTTCGAGTTGTAGATTATTTCCAAGGTATGTATAAAATCTTCTTGATTGTGCCTAAGGTTAATCTTGTGTTGGTTGTGTTGTTTGAGTGAAAACCCGCAGGATAGCACTTGAAAGAACATGGGATATGGTTGTCTCTTTGGTTGGGCTGTTTTGTGGCTAAGGTGGCTAGAAATTATCATAAAGAATTTTATAATGTTGTGGCTGCTGTGGTTAATATTTCTTAGGTTTTAATTAAGTTGATTGAAGAAGAAAATATGACAAACAAGTGATTGACGATAAAAACTAAGGTATTAGACGTATGAGGCTGTTTTGGAAGGCATTTTATGGATGTTTTAAACTAGAAGTAATATGGTAAATATAAGTATGATGTTCTGAAGCTTGTAAACTAATTTATGAAATAATATTTGGATTCAATTTATGTCTTCTTACGAGTAAAAATGAGCTTGCCGCTCAATATGATTGTTAAGATAATCGGAGAAACTCATGTTGGATTATATTATTGTTGTTGATATTGTTGGTTATAGTTGTTGTTGTTGGGTTGTTGATGACCCTTAGTGGTCTTTGGGAGGTATTAAAATAAGGGAGTTTCTTCCCTATTTTCCTTAAGCCATACGACTAGCCAAATTTAATGGTACGACATTATATGTTAACGTCAATATCATTTCACTTGTTGTAGATGAAAGAAGTTGTGTTTATCTTGGTTGAGTAATAAGGAAGAGATCATATAGGTATGTTAAGGCTAATCCTTCTTTCTTTTGGCATGATCCAAGTAACGAGACGTAAACGTAATGTTATTCCATAAGTGGTTCTACTCTTAGTAGTTAAGGATATGTACGTTATTCATTCCTATAAAGTGATATTCAAGTATGTCTAAGTATATTCCTAAGTCCCTATTGAGGTATATGTTAATGTTTTTAATATAGTGATACATGCATCTTCATACATTTATCACCATGCTACGGCCGGTCGGGAAGTTACCACCGGTTGGGCAGCTATGTATCATTATTTAACACCGGTTGGGCAGTCATGCATATTCATTTACCATCGAGCTAAGGCCGGTCGGGCAGTCATGCATTTACCACCGAGCTACGGCCGGTTGGGCAGTTACATATTTACCGCCGAGCTACGGCCAGTGCGGAAGTCATAGATTTACCACTGTGCTATGGCCAATCGGGCAGTTACCACTAATCAGTTGGGCAGTCATGCATCATACGATATGGATAATAGAAACAATCTCAAAGAGAAGCATTGTGTATATATATATGTGTGTATAATAAGTATGCATATAAGGTGGCACTTCAGAGATTCAGGTTGACTCTTATATGTCTTTAATTAATGTTGAATATCTGTTATGTTTCAATTCTGCCTTACATACTCAGTACATTATTCGTACTGACGTCCTTTTGTTGGGATGCTGCATTCATGCATGCAGGTATAGATAATCAGTTTGACGAGCCCTCATAGTAAACGAGATTGACTACATCAAAGGATCAGTAAGACTCCACCTCATTCGGAGTGCAGCCGAGTCTATGAGTCATCGTATCAGAATTTTGCTATAGACTTATGGTTAGGATGGGTCCTTTCCCATTTGATGTCGAATAATATTAGAGGCTTTGTAGACAGACATGTTCATTATGTACAGTATGTCAGAGGCCTTGACGACCATATGTACTCATGTTTTAAGAAAAATTGTTCAGTGATACAGTGTTGCCCACTTATAGTTATACATTATGAGTTATGGCCATGTTGACCCATGATAGTTACAGAAGAATAACAAATGAGTTAAACAGGGGTTTGCTCGAGCTAGCACGGCACCGGGTGCCAGCCACGCCTCCCCAGGTTTGGGGCGTGACAAAGTGGTATTAGAGCGGGTAGTGTCCTAAGGAGTTTACAAAGTTGTGACTAGTAGAGTCTCACTTACGGGTGTGTTGCGAACCAAATTTATAATTGAGAGGCTATAGGGCACTTAGGAAATGTTACCTTTCTTTTGTTTCCAAATCGTGTCACAGAGCTGAGTCGTAAGAAGTTAGTATGACGTTTTTTCCATATTTTGTAGGCACCAGAGGTGCAAGTATCACAGCAGAGCTTTAAGGCATAGATGTAATTTCTACTTATGTGGAAGGAATTTATGAAAGAAACAGAAGATAAGATGCGAGATTGAAAGGTAAGTAAGGTAAAGGTGAAGAACATACGAGATACTCAAGTACAAAAGGTTGTGAATAGTCCAGACATCAGATAGAGGTTGGGTTTTAGTTTAGTTTACAAAGGAGAGAAGAGTCGTATAGGTGCATTTACAAGGTCAAAGACAGTTACGAGATTGGAAGGATACCGACCACAAGTCTTGGTGTGAGAAAGAGGCCTAAAGGGGGGAATGCCCTGGCCTTTGGAATTATTCATAGAACAGTTTCCTAGATGGCAAGAAGAGTAGTAAAGTATTCGCAAGAGCTATAAGTTATGATAATGATAAGTGCATCAGCAGATATTCGAGGACGAATGTTCCAAAAGGTGGAATGGTGTTACACCCCATGTTTTTGTATGCGATAGTACGTCGTAAGTCAAATGATATTTGTATATAAAATATAAGGTTTGGGAAAGTTGGATTTAACTTATGGAAAAATTGAGTTAGGATTTGCTTTGTAACGAGCCATTTTGAGAAATTAAATTTGTAAGCTTTATTATGTCATTTTGGGACATATCTCATACCAAGATTAAGGTCTTGGAACATAGTTTCCAACGGTCCAAACCATTTATTCATACGAAATCGGGGTAGAGAAATATGTATTTTTAAAGTAGGGTCGCCAAGTCACGTTGCCGCACCTCGGAGAAACTGGCACGTTTATAGGCCAAGTTGCGACGCGGTTTTATCCCAATATATGGAGAGTTACAAGGATATATTTATAGGTAACTAAATCCCTATGTTTGTAGTTTACAACGCTGCAAACAGTTTGCCAATACGATATCGGAGTAGAGAGATACAAGTGTCCGACGTGACACTGCTCAAGCTGCCAAGCAGGCAGCTTACCCACCTGCTTGGAGAATTGAGGCGGTGGTCTTATAATCTCATCAACAATACAAAAAACGTACACCAAAAACCACTGTCAAGATCTCAAAAATGATCCCTAACATATCTCAAGATCACAAGAACCAAACTCAAGGAAACAACAACTCAAATATCATCAGAGATGTTAAAGACTACAAGAGAGAATGCTTCTATGGTGTTGTGGTGTGATTGAGGGCTATTGTGAGCTATGTTGATATGGTTTTTCGAGTTGTAGCTTCTGTCCAAGGTATGTATAACATCTTCTTGATTTTTCCTAAGGTTAATCTTGTGTTGGTTGTGTTGTTTTAGTGAAAACCCATAGCATAGCACTTGAAAGAACATGGGATATGGTTGTCTCTTTGGTTGGGCTGTTTTGTGGCTAAATATATGGTTTGTGGTGGCTGGAAATTATGAGACATAATTTTGTAATGTTGTGGCTGATGTGGTTAAGCTTTACTATGTGTTAATTAAGTTGATTGAAGAAGAAAATAAGAAAAACAAGTGATTGACGATAAAAATTAAGGTGTTAGACGTATGAGGCTGTTTTGGAAGGCATTTTGTGGATGTTTTAAACTAGAAGTAATATGGTACATATAAGTATGATGTTCTAAAGCTAGTAAAATAATTTATGGAATAAGAGTTGGATTAAATTTATATCTTTTTATGAGTAAAAATGAGCATGTCGCTCAATATGATTGTTAAGATAATCGGAGAAACTCATATTGGATTATATTGTTGTTGTTGCTATTGTTAGTTATATTGTTGTTGTTGCTCTTTTGATGACATTTAGTGGTCTTTGGTGGGTATTAAAAATAGGGGAGTTGCTGCCCGATTTTCCTTAAGCCATACGACCAGCCAAATTCGATGGTACGACATTATATGTTAACGGCAATGTCATTTCACTTGTTGTAGATGAAAGAAGTTTAGTTGAGCTTGGTTGAGTAATAAGGAAGAGATAGCACAGGTATGTTACGGCTAATCCTTCTTTCTTTTGGCATGATCCAAGTAATGAGACGTAAACGTAATGTTATTCCATAAGTGGTTCTACTCTTAGCAATTAATGATATCTACATTATTCATTCCTATAAAGTGATATTCAAGCATGTCTAAGTATGTTCCTAAGTCCCTATTGAGGTATATGATAGAGATGTTTATGTTTTTAATACATTGATACATACATCTTCGTGCATTTACCACCGTGTTATGGCCGGTCGGGTAGTTACCACCGGTTGGGAAGCTATGTATCATTATGTACTATCGGTTTGGCAGTCATGCATATTCATTTACCACCGAGCTACGACCGGTCGGGCAGTCATGCATTTACCATCGAGCTACGGCTGGTTGGTCAGTTACCTATTTACCGCCGAGCTACAACCGGTCAGGCAGTCATACATTTACCCTCGTGCTACGTCTGGTCGGGCAGTTACCACTGATCAGTTGGTTAGCCATGCATCATATGATATGGAAATAGAAACAATCTCAAAGAGAAGCATTGTGTATATATATGTGTATCAAAGTATGCATATAAGGTGGCTTTAGAGATTCAGGTTGACTCCTATATGTCGTTAATTAATATTGACTTACTATTATGTTTCAGTTCCGCCTTACATACTCAGTAAATTATTCGTATTGACGTCCTTTTATTGGGGACACTGCATTCATGCCTGCAGGTATAGATAATCAGTTTGACGAGCCCTCATAGTAGACGAGATTGGCTTCGGCGAAGGATCGGTAAGACTCCACCTCATTCGGAGTGCAGCCAAATGAGTCATCGTGTCAGAATTTTGCTACAGACTTATGGTTAGGCCAGGGCCCTTTCCCATTTGATGTTGAATAATCTTAGAGGCTTTGTAGAACACGTGTTCATTATGTACATTATGTCATAGGCCTTGACGGCCCATATGTATTCATGTTTTAAGGAAAATTGTTCAGTGATACAGTGTTGCCCACTTATAGTTATACATTCTGAGTTGTGGCCATGTTGGCCTTGATAGTTATAGAAGAAAAAAAATGAGTTACACAGTGGTTTGCTCGGCCCAGCACGGCACCGAGTGCCAGCCATGCCTCCCCAAGTTTGGGGCGTGACACTGCATCCTCAACACGCCATCACCACCAATAGTCACATTTGTAGCATCACCTCGCTGAACCCTGTACTGAAGGACGAGCAGATGGGGATCATCATACTGACGCTTCTTGATACGGTCATAAAGGGAAGACCTAGAGACCACACAAGCCAATACCCGACTTGGCTCTTAACTAACCAATCTGACAAGCTGGCTAGCTAATGCCTGAAGATCCAACGCTAGAGGTCTCTCTTCGGCTGGAAGATACGCTAAACTCCCCAAATTCCCCACCCGAAGGCTCAAGGCATCATCCACGACATTGGCCTTCCCGGGCGGCACAAAATAGTGATATCATAGTCCTTAAGAAGCTCCGACTATATCCGCTGACACAAATTAAGATCCTTATTCTTGAACAGATGCTGCAAACTACGGTGATCAATATAGATACCACAATGAACCTCGTACAAATAGTGCCTCCAAATCTTCAAGGCGTGAACAATATCTACTAACTCAAAATCATGGACAGGATAGTTCTTCTCATGGGTCTTCAACTGGCGTGAAGCATAAGCAATTACACTCCTCTCCTACATTGGAACACATCCAATACCTATCTGCGAGGCATCACAATACATGATGTAAGAAAGAGAAGCTGATGGAGGAACTAGAATGGGAGTTGTGGTCAAAGCAGTCTTGAGCTTCTGAAACTTTCCTCTCTCTCATCTGACCACCTAAATGGAGCACCCTTTTGGGTCAATTTGGTCAAGGGAGACGCAATAGATAGAAAACCCTCCACAAAACGATGATAATAGCCCGCCAAACCAAAAAAGCTCCTAATCTCCGTGGCTGAGGACGGTCTGGGCCAACTCTGCACTGCCTTTATCTTATTCGGATCCACCTGAATACCCTCACTGGACACCGCGTGCCCTAAGAACGCCACTGAACCAAGCCAAAACTCACACTTGGAGAACTTTGCATAAAGTTTCTCCTCTCTTAATCTCTGTAACACAATCCTCAGATGCTAGGCATGCTCCTCGTGGCTACGAGAGTACACCAGGATGTCATCAATGAATACAATAATGAATGAGTCCAAATAAGGCTGAAATACATTGTTCATCAAATGCATGAATGCTGCTGGGCATTGGTCAGCCCAAAAGACATCACAAGGAACTCATAACGGCCATATCGGGTCCTGAAATCTGTCTTAAGAATATCCGAATCCCGAATCATCAATTGGTTATACCCTTACCTCAAATCAATCTTGGAGAACACCCTCGCTCCCTGAAGCTGGTCAAATAGATCATTAATACGTGACAAAGGATACTTATTCTTGACTGTGACCTTGTTCAACTGCCTCTAATCAAGCCACATCCTCATGGAACCATCCTTCTTCACAAATAGAACCGGTACACCCCAAGGTGACACACTAGGCCGAATAAACCCCTTATCAAGGAGTTCATGAAGTTGCTCCTTCAACTCTGTCGGTGCCGTACGATACGGTGGAATAGAAATGGCTGAGTGCCTGGCAGGTTTGTAAGGAACACATCCGAAAAATCACACACCACTGGGAAAATATCAATAGTAGGAGTCTCTGCACTAAAATTCCTCACAAAAGCCAAATAGGATACACAACCCTTCGCAACCATCCGCGGAGCCTTTAAGTATGAAATCACCCTACTGGGTACATAGTCTATAGAATCGCTCCATTCAACCCTCGGCAACCCCGACATCGCCAATGTCACATTCTTAGCGTGACAATCTTGAAAAAATATTGATGATGAAAACCAATACATACCCAATATCACATCAAAATCAACCATACTGAGCAGCAAAAGGTCCACTCGGGTCTCCAGACCCCCAATAGTCACCACACATGACCAATATACGCGGTCCACTATAATACTATCATTGCAGGAGTAGATACATGAACCGATGCAACTAAAGACTCACTAGGAATATCTAGAAAATGAGCTAAATACAAGGAATCATATGAATAAGTGGAACCAGGATCAAATAATACAAAGGCATCTCTATGGAAAACTGAGACAATACATGTAATCATAGCATATGAAGCAATGGAATCTGGTCTGGCAGGGAGGGCAGAGAAACGGGCCTGGCCACCCCCTAATCTGCCTCCCCCTCTTGGCCGACCCCTAGTTGACTGAGCTCCACCCCTAGCTGGTTGGGCGGGTGGTGGAGGAACAGGTGCTAGTGCCATCGACCAGGTACTCCGTTGTGGATCCCCACTCAATAGCCTAAGGCAATCTCTCATAATGTGACCAAAATCTCCGCACTCGAAACAACCCCTCCTCTTATGGAACTGCTGCTCCTGATGCCTAGAGGAACTGCTCGTGGATACCTGAGCTGATGAAGTATGGTCAGAACTCTACGCTGGTAGTACACTGAATGATGATTGGCCTTGTTGATGGTTGTGGGACCCGTGGCCAGATGATGCACCACGGTGAACTAGGCGAGCCGTCTGAGCATGTATGAATGGACGACCTCTGCTTTGTTGGAACTGACCCCCAGAAGGAGCACCGCTGAATCCACCTTGTCCACGAGGCCTCTTAGCCTCCCTCTCAACCCACTCCTAACTGCGAACCATCTCAATCTGACGAGCAATATTGGAAACCTCATCTAAAGTATCACCAGACACACTATCTCTCATCATAAGCAACCGTAGCTGAAAAATGAGGCCATCTATAAACCTCCCGATCCTCTCCCTGTCTGTGGGAACCAACCAGATAGCATGACGGGCCAACTCCGATAACTGCACCTCATACTATGTCACAGACATATCACCCTGTCGAAGCTACTCAAACTGTCTACGTAGCTCCTCTCTTCGCGGACTAAGGCACAAACTTCTCCAGGAAAATAACGGAGAACTGCTGCCAAGTAAGGGGTGATGTGCCAACCGGCCTATGCCTCTCGTAAGCCTCCCACCATATGAATGTAGTCCCAGAGAACTGAAAAGTATTGAATGAGACCCCACAGGTCTCCAGAATACATGTTGTACGGAGTATCCTCTAACGCTTGTCTAAGAAATCATGTGCATCTTCTCCCTCTGCATCACTGAAAGGTGGAGGCTGGAGTCTCCCAAACCTCTCCAACATACGCTGCTCATCCTCGGGCATAGCGCGAACCACATAGTCATGTATAGCTACAACCAGTTGGGCTGGTGGTGCCCCCGATGTTTGGAGTCCCTGTACAACCTGCTTAGGTATGCCGGCGCCGGGAGTCTAAGTGCCTCCCCCGGCCTGAGAAATGGTTGCGGTCGTCGAAGTAGAGACCGCCTGGAAAAGGCCAGTACACACGCTCAGAATCTGAGCTAAGGTCTCCTAAAGGCCAGGAATCATGATGGGCACAGGTGGTGCCTGAGCTGGTCCCGTTGGTGCATCCATAACATGACCTGGTCCTGATCCGGGGCAACTGGTGGGTTTGCAGGTACTTCCACAGCTGGTGTGCGGGCTGCACCTCTGCCCCTACTACGGCCTTTCCTGTGGCCTCAGCCTCTCGCGTCCCTGGCTGGTGGTACTGGTGGCTGGCCATCCTGTCCAGTAGCACAAGTCCTCATCTTCTGTGTGATAATGAAACAACTGATGTTTAGTTGCAAGAATTAACAGATTGGCACGGCAAGAATTCAAGAATGTGAAGTTTTCCTAAGGTTCTGCAGCCTCTCGAAGATAAGTATAGACGTCTCTTTACCGATCCGCAAGAATCTACTAAACATTCTCATGATTCGTGAGACTTATGTAACCAAGGCTCTGATACCAATTTGTCATGACCTAAAACCTAACATGTCGTGATGGCGCCTATCGATGGTACTAGGCAAGCCGACTTTCCCAAAAGACTTCAGTAATTCAATAAAAAGGTAGTTTAAATATTTTCCATATCAGAAATTTTAATAAAAGCCAAAGTTGATCTCAGAATGTAATCAAAACGCGGAAAACTAGCCCCAAACATCGAGGTGTCACCAAGTCATGAGAATCTAGATAACCAAACTAATACAACTAGTGTATAAGTATCAATATAGGAAAGAAAGAAATATAGAAGGAGAGACAAGGTCCTGCGGACGCCTCCAGCTACCTCGTAGTCTCCGGTACTCGATCCCGCCCGAACTCAACGACCTCCGTGATCAAGCACACCTGGATCTGCACATTAAGTGCAGGGTGTAGCATGAGTTCAACCAACTCAGAAAGTAGCAAAATTAAATAAGGAACTGAGAAGCAGTGACGAGCTAAACAGTACAGTTCATTTTGGAAATTTTCAAAATCTATGAATAGACATGCGTAATTGCCAGTAACATGAGTCAAATCAGTTGCATATTTACAAAGTTCAAGTAAAACCAAATATAACAAGTTTCTGGAAGTTCAAAAAGTAGCATGAATCAGCTAAATGCAGCAACAAAGAAGATAGATGCAACCTCGCATGGTACTACCACTCAAGCTCTCAATAGCTCGACACTCGGCTCTCATCCTTTAATACACATGCTCATTAGGTACTTGCGCTCACTGGGGGTGTACAAACTCCGGAGGGGCTCCTACAACCCAAGCGCTATAAACTGCACGGACAACACACGCGTCGCACGGACAACTCACGTGTCGCATGGACAACTCGCGTGCTAAGGTACAACACCTAACAAACAGGACCTCAGCCTCACTCAGTCATGAACCTCTCTATTCTCACAACCCTCAATAATGAAAGGGAATCAGCCCAAATGAGATTTGTTATAGTGTATCAGCAGGGAAATAAAAGAGACTTAGGTAAACATATACAAGAATTACTATGACTGAGTATAACAGCCATAAGCATGTACATAGCCTAAGCATGATTTCTAACATGAAAGGTTGTATCATTTCTAGCAGACAAGGAATACATATAAGCATAAAAAGACTAATAGACTTTACAGTCTCACGGGATGGACCAAGTCACAACCCCTCACGGTGTACACTCACACGCCCGTCACCTAGCATATAGGTCACCTCCAAATAGTCACATCATACCAAACTCTGGGATTCATACCCTCAAGACCAGATTTAAAACTGTTACTTACCTCAACTACGTAGAAATCCTACTCTGAAATGCCCTTGCCTCTCGAATCGACCTCCAAATGCCCTGAATCTAGTCACAAACAACACGAGATAATCAGTATTGGCTAAAAGGATCAATTTCGCAAGAAAACTATTGAATCTAGCCCAAAATCCAAAATCGGCTCAAACCGGCTCCCCGGCCCACGTCTCAAAATATGAATAAAATCACGAAACCCTAAAGTCCATTCACTCACAAGCCTAACCATACAAAAATTACTCAAATCCGATAACGAAGTCCCATTCAAAACCTCAAAATTCTAACTCAAGAGTTCCTCCTCTTTTTCCCCAATTTCTCACCCCAAATCACAATTTAGATGATGAAATCAAAGATGTAATCATGGAATTTCACAAAAATCAAGTGGAAATGACTTACTCCAATCAACTCCACAAAACTCCTTTCAAAAATCGCCCAATTCCGTGTTCTCTAGCTCAAAATATGAAAATGGGCTCAAACGCTCGTTTTTTAAATTAATATTGTCCGCCCAGATTTCCTTCTTCGCGAACGTGACCCGTCCTCTTGCGTTTGCGTAGACCAACTTAGACTACCTCCCAATTATCTCTTCGCGAACGCGGTCAATGCTTTGCGAACGCGACGCTTTACAAGCTCAACTCATCGTGAACGCGGCCCATACCTCGCGAACGCGTATACCAAAGACCTAGGGTCCCCAGCTTCCTCACTTCTCTTCGTGAACGCGACACCACTCACGCGTTCTCGATGCACACGCATGCCACACATTCACGTTCGCATCCTATCCTTCGCGAACGCGTAGAAAAAATCCTCCCAACTCACATTAACCCTTCGTGAACACGTAAGAGGAAACCAGAAAATGCACACCAGCAGATATCAGCCATCAACCAAAGTCCAAAAATGATCCGTTAAACACCCGATACTCACCCGAGGCCAGCGGGACCTCAACCAAACATACCATCAAGTCGTAAAACACTTACGAACTTAGAAATTTTCAAATTCTACAAATGACGTCGAAACCTATCAAATCACACCCGATTAACCTTAAATTTTGCACACAAGTCAATAATGACACTGCGAACCTACTCCGACTTCTGAAAATTCCTTCTGACCCCGATATCAAATTTCCACTACCGGCCAAAATCGCCAAAATTCCAACTTTCGCCAATTCAAGCCTAATTCCACTATGGACCTCTAAATCACATTTCGGACGCGCTTCTAAGAACAAAATAACCTAACAGAGCTAATGGAACAATCAAAATTCAAATAACGGGTATTTAACATACAAGTCGACATCTGGTCAACTTTTCCAACTTAAGCTTCCAATTAAGAGACTAAGTGTCTCAATTCCGTCTGAAACTACTCCGGACCCAACCATCCAACCCGGTAAAACATATACAGCTATAGAACACAAAAGAAGCAGAGAGTGGGTGAACGAGGCTATAACTCTCGTAATGACCGGGCGGGTCGTTACATCTTTAAAGAATTCTCGAAAGGTCCAAAAGGTCAACCCGGGCCCACATTCTCGAAATTCGAAACCAATACCAAAATCTGATTATCCAAAACCTACTGAGTCCAATTATACAATTAGATTCCAAAATCGGTGTTAAATTGTCACGACCCAAATTCCCAACCCTCAGGATCGTGATGGCGCCTAACACCACACTTGCTAGGCAAGCCAATGTTAGAGGGATTCAATATTTAAAATAATTAAATTATAATACTAAGTCTAAAATTATCAAATAAATGAACTATCGAATAGTGTGAGGAATAATAAAACGAAACTCGAAGCTAATTATAATACCTAGCTACCCAAGTTTTTGGTGTCACAATTCACGAACTACTAAAGAATACTACAAGTATTTGGCTCAAAGAAAAATATATAAAATTGTTTTGGACTAGATAAAACAGTAAATGAATAACAAGGAGAAGACTCCAAGAATCTACGGACGCCAGCAGATCTACCTCGTGTCTCTGTGCGAATAGTACTGGCTCTAGCTCGAACTCAACTCGGACCTAAACTTGGATCTGCACAAGAAGTGCAGAGTGCAGTATCAGTACAACCGACCCCATGTACTGGTAAGTGGAGCCTAACCTCGGCGAAGTAGTGACGAGGCTAGGACAAGACACCACATAAAACCTGGACATATATAATCATGCTAGCAGAAATAACAACAATTAGGAAATAAGTAAATAAAAACAACAAATAATGGGAAAGGAGTAAGCAATGAGGAATTTTTAACATAAGGAATGAGGAAAACAATAAGACAAATACAGACAGTGATCAACAATAATATAGATATTAAAAATAGAAAGGAAGCTTGAATGGAATCACCCTTCGTGCTTTTACTCTCAGCCTCACCAAATAATAAATAGAATACACGCCATCACCCTTCGTGCTTTTACTCTCATCCTCACAATATTATAATTAAGAATGCACGGCATCACCCTTCGTGCTTTACTCTCTTCCTCACAATATAAATAAAGCATGCATGGCATCATCCTTCGTGCTTTACACTCTTCATCACAATATAAATAAGTCATGCACGATATCACCCTTAGTGCTTTACACTCTTCCTCACCAATCATAGAATCATCAATAGCATATAAAGAGGAAACTTCACAAGAAATCAGTATTTCATCATAGTTTCTATCATCATTTAATATTTCAATCTCAACTCAATGTTCACAATATTATCCATCTCGGTTGAACCGGATACACATCTTCTCATTTTTCAATAATAACAATAAACATAGATAATAGGCTTAAAGACAACAAGAATCACAAGAACTAACTTTCACTCGCATATTATTACCTGACCACAATGTATAGGTACTCGTCACCTCACCTATACATTTCATTTAGCAAAAAAACACGTAGCAAGTATTCACATAACTCCTATTCCCTCAAGCTAAGGTTAGACACAACACTTACCTCAATTCCGCAAGCCACTCACTGCTCAATTATTGCTTTTCCTTTCGAATTCACTTCCAACACACTCGAATCTAATCATAATTAGTTCAATATCATTAATTAATGCTAAAGGAACTAAATTTACTAAAAACTATGATTTTCCTAAATTTTCTCAAAAAAGGTTAAATATCGACCTCGGGCCCGCTTTGTCCAAACTCGCGGTTCGGACCAAATTCCGTTTACCCATTCACCCCCGAGCCCGAGTATGCAAATAGTTTTGAAATCTGACCCCAATTCGATATCAAAATTCAATTTTTTACAAAATTCTCTAATTCTACCCAAACCCCTAATTTCTACCATGAAAATTCTCAATTTATGATTGAAAAGTGATGAAAAATATTGGGTAATCGAAAGAGAAGAGCTTAGAATCGTTTACCAACACTTTGGGGATGAACTTGTGGGTTAAAAATCGCCTCTAGGTCTTTTTTGTTCGAAAATATTTAGAAAATAGGTTCTACCCGTGTTAAAATCTGTTATTAAGCTGGAAAGGTCTTCATCGCGTTCGCGATGGGCCTGTCGCGATCGCGGAGAACAATGGCCTAGTAGCCTACGCGTACCCATAGAATGGGCCGCGTTTGCGCTGCTTTGCGGCCTTCGGTCATCGCGTTCGCGACCAGGTGATCGCGTTCGCATAGAGTAAACGGGATCCCCTCCCCCCCAGGTCCATTAACCCACCGCGTTCGCGTAAGCCAGCATGCAATCGCGAAGAGTACCCCACCAGTGCTTCGCGTTCGCGTCCATGGCTACGCGTTCGCACTGGACAAAATGGCCCCTAGTGCACTTTACTGTATGCGATCGCGTGTGAAGCTACGCGATCACGATGAAGAATGCATCAGTGCACAAGAAACAGATTTATAGCAGACTTTTACAAGTTCAAAACACCCCGAAACCTACCCGAAACTCACCCGAGCCCTCGGGGCTCAAAACCAAACATGCACGCAAGTCTAAAAATATCATACGGACTTGCTCGTGCGATCAAATCATGAAAATAACATCTAAAACTATGAACTTAACCTCAAAACTCATGATATTTCTAAAGAACATTTAAATTTCACCATTTCTCAACCGGACGTCCGAATCACGTCAAATGAACTCTGATTTCCACCAAATTTCACAGATAAGACATAAATATCATAACAAACTTGTATACGCGCTCCGGAACAAAAATACGAGCCCGATACTAACGATTTCAAACATTAATTCATTTCTTTATTTCATTTAAAATCCAGCATAACAATTTTCTTCAAAAATTGATTTCTAACGCTAGGGACCTCGGAATTCAATTCCAGGCATACGCTCAAGTCCCATTTTTGACTGCGGACCCCCCGGTATTGTCGAAACACGGATCCAGGTTCATTTACTCAAAATGTTAACCAAAGTCAACAAAAACCAAATTTTTAATTTCAAAAATTATTATTTCTCATATTTTCACATAAAAGCTTTCCGGTTTCACGCCCCAGACTGTGCATGCAAATTGAGGTAAATAAAATTAATCTTTTCACGGCTAATGAGCCCGAAATGGAGTCTTAATTCATAAGATGACCCTTTTGGGTCATCACAATCTCCGCTTCTAAAACAAATGTTCGTCCTCAAACGAACATAGAAAATTACCTGAACTGGCAAACAAGTGGGGATATCTACTTTGCATGTCCGACTCGGACTCTCAAGTAGCTGCCTCCATAGGCTGACCTCTCCACTGCACTCGAACAGAAGGGTAACTTTTTTATCTCAACTAACGAACCTCGCGGTCTAAAATGGCTACCGACTCCTCTTCATTAGTCAAATCTTTTGTCTAATTGCACAGAGCTAAAATCTAACACGTTGGACGGGTCACCATGATATTTTCGGAGCATAGACACATGGAATACCGAATGAACTGAGGATAACCCTGGAGGCAACACAAGTCTATAAGCTACCTCCACCACTCTCTCAAGAATCTCAAATGGCCCGATATACATAGGGCTCAACTTGCCCTTCTTCCCAAATCTCATAACACCCTTCATGGGCGATACCCAAAGCAATACTCTCTCTCCAACCATGAATTCCACATCACGAACTTTACGGTCGGCATAACTCTTTTGCCTAGACTAAGCTGCACGAAGTCGATCCTGTATAATCTTGACCTTGTCCAAGGCCTCCTGAACTAAGTCTGTACCCAATAACCAAGCCTCTCCCGGCTCAAACCAACCAACTGGTGATCTGCACCGTCTACCATATAATGCCTCATAGGGAGCCATCTGAATGCTCGACTGGTAGTTGTTATTATAGGAAAAATTCGCTAACGGCAAGAACTTGTCACGACCCTAAATCCTAATAGGTCGTGATGGCGCCTATCGTGGAACTAGGCTAGCCGACCATCACTTTACTACGCTTTTGTTCAATCATAACAGTTCACAATTAGGTAATAAGCAAGCAACCATAGCATAAATAATACAAATAAGTCTTAGTGTCCCATAATATTCTAAACCACCTCCCAAGAACTGGAGTCAATAGTCATGAGCATCTACGAATAAATAAATCTAACTCTGCTAAAACTATAATGTATATATCTGAATCAAATGCTAAAGTTAAACAAGGAAGGGAAATGGAGAAGATGTGGACGTTGGACAGCTACCTCGAAATCTTGTGACTGCTGCTAACGAACGAGGCACCTACTGCTCCAAATCGATACCTGGATCTGTGCACAGAGGCACGGGGAGTCTTCATGAGTACGCCAACTCAGTAGTAATGAAAAGAAATCACAATCTGAGAAATATAAAGCACACAA